>JAZDSV010000004.1:507500-584634 GCA_036784855.1 Aphelidium insulamus
CTGATGGTTTTCTGCCAAAGTACTGTAATCAGGAATTCGATTCGAAAGACCGGATTGCCAACTACGCCGCTCTGATTAAAAAGATTCTTACTTCGTGGAAAATGACTCCATTACAAGCAGACATGACTGACTCAACTTCAGATAGTTTTCGTGTGTACAACTGGTTGGGATGCCATTCATTCGGTTTCCTTTTGACATCTTCTACCAACAGAATGAAATCTGTTCGCAGTAAACGTGTTACATTTGAAGCAATGTGGAAGAAAGTATGCCAAGATCCATTTGGTGTTTCTCAAGCTGACTTGGAGAAGAAAATTGAGCAACACAATGCCGAATTGGCCACTATTCCGGATCAACCGCTGAAACTGATTTTGACTTAAGGTACTAAAGATCCATACAGCACATTCGGGTATCCAAATAGCCAGACTATCTATGGTAAAACCAAGGTTGTCTTCAATGGAAAGCCGGTTTTGTTGCAGGCAAACGGGACTCATTGGCAAGATTGGAAGTATTCGCCAGATGATTCCATCAGCATTATGCGAAATGCCACATTTGACTTAATTGCTCAGTTTCTTGCGAAATAGATCTAGACTCAGACACACACACACACACAGCCACATTGCATGGTCAACCAGACACAATAAATCAATACATCAATAAATCAATAATAATAATGGACGCATCTTTGTTTCGCGTCTTGTTCCGCGTCTTGTTCCGCACCTTGCGGCTAAATAATCTGCCGACGTAGGGTGATGTCAAAATCATCTCGGATGAAGTTTGTCGATCGCGCCACTGGCACTCTGACAGAAGTGGAATGGGGTGCGGCATCTCAGCTCTTCTCCCAGCACTACGGCGTGTGGGGTGAGCGCGGGCCGAAACCTGGGCATCGCGTTTGCTTGAGTGCCGCACGTCTGAAAGTGATGTGCGGGCACTCGCCACACTGTCGAGTTGCAATGGCATATGATTCACCTGTACGTGATGACCGTGTGCTTGTCGGGCAAGCATTCTATGTGCGTCGATATGATGAGGAGACCGGCGGTGTCCTGTTGTGGATTACACAGCTGGTTGTCCACGAAGACTACCGCAATAAGGGCATTGCAAGTACGCTGTGCACTATGGCTAGCGAATCACTGCAAGTATTCGCTGGTGGAATAGTGTCATCAACCCATTGGCTCTTAAAGCATTTCAACGTGGTGTTCGGCAGCGCTATTTGAACAGTCTGCCGAGTCGGTGAAGGAGTGTGCGTGCATGCTGGTGGACAAACTAGAGATTCCGTACTTGCGGGATGTCACATACTGCATTGAGCAGTCTTCCACAGATGCTCAACAATTGACGCGATGTGTGGCGCGCACAAGCTTTTTCCTCGACCACACAGAGGTGAACCGAATTCGCGACAGTTTGCACGCTTGGCCGCTGCAGAAACTGGATGAAGGCGAAGAATACCTTGCCATTATTCGAAATCGCAGAAATTGAAAGATGCATATAAATTATAGCTTAGCACTATTCTATGGCGAGTTCGCAGGGGAACGCAACTTCCAACGTCGCCTCCAAACTGGTTCAAATATATATCTCTCTTCTAAAAACGCCACCGCACCTGACAAGACTGAACGTACGGCACCCACAAAAACCGCGCCAACCACAATGCCATTTTTCCGTGTTCTGCCAAAGTTTTTGAGACTGGCCGCCGTGTAATAGGCCGGCACAATATTCAAAACATTAATGAGGGAGCCAGCAGCCCACAACTGTTTTCGATTAACATTCATTAACATCTGGGTCGCGGTTGCCAGAGCGTCGACTGCATGGATTTTTAGCGCTATTTGCAGCAGCTGGCCAATGTCGGACGTGAACTGAACATCTTGCATGCCCTTCAGCAGATAGTATCCCGAGCAAACCACAAGTGTGCCCATCACTAGGTCCGATGCCCCGGCAGCTAGGGACACGCACACTTTACGTCTCGGCGACCACGCCGATGTTGCACTGCTACTGGCAGCGACAATGTGAGCATTGCGCACCATGCAACAGACGCAGCGCACTCCATCTAGAGCGGCAACCAGCGTCCCGATCCGCAGCGCCGGTGCAACATCAGGATACGTGCCCTTATTATAGTAACAACTATCCGGGCACTGGATAGTAGGTGAGCAAGTTCGCCACCGCGACTCATAGCAGATTGTAACAAGTTTGTAAACGCCTGCCATGCCACTCAGCGCACCGAGCACAAGGCCCGTACCCAGTCTTAATCCACCGATTATCACCAACGGCAGGGCTGCATTGCGCACCAGTTGCGTTGCCACATCGACGTCCAAACATCCCAAGGCATTCTCGAGAAAAACTTCATCTTGCATATGCATATCACCAGCGGCGACAATTTCACCATCTTGCACCTGCATATTAGTATCAGCAGCAGCGTTGCCGGTGCCGGGCGGTGCCGACGCCACGGCAATTGATGGCGGCAATTGAATTTTGACGCGTTGCAACGTGGCCGCGGAGCCCGACTCCACACCTTCAGCTGCACCATGTGCACCCACTACGTGGCTGGTGGTAGGCATCGCGTGGATGGCGCTCAGCCACGCAACCAGTAGCCAGCATTGGATATTCATTTTTGGTGGGATTGGATGTGGAACTTTATTAGCACAGCAGCCCATCAGAACACATCTCCATCAGTCGAATGGTAACCCCCAGCTCTGTCCGTGACACTGCCTTTGTTATCGTCCTCATTGCCGCTCCTGAAGCTATTATCAAGCTGCTTAATTTTTTGAGGCCCTCGTCGATTTGGCTCTTTAGCATCGATAGCGTGTAGCCTATGGAAGAAAAGCGCGCACTCTCGCTCTGCAATCCATTTTAGTCGTTGTTCCGTGAAATGGCGTAATTGCAAGTGCTGCTGCCCATCGGAAATATTAGAGTGATGGCAGATACACAATGTACTTACACCACGTGCTGCTCCTGCATTCAGTGCAATCTGGCATGCAGGAGATCGTAAAATTTCCAATGCGACACGAGGGATAGTAGGTACGCACAGGGCAATCGGCGTGACAATGACAAAGATACCCATCAGGCATGAAATGGCATGGCGATACGCAAACATTAGTTTCCTTGCGGTGAATGTGCAATGCGTCGCTTATTTGTGGCGTTCTCTGCAGCCTGGCAGAGAGCCAATCATCATCGTTATGCCACGCTATGTCAAATATCATTGGTTCAAAACTGGCCTAATTATAAATGGTCATCAAGTTCTCCTGCTGACGTATGCCACGCTATTTCAAATACCATTGGTGCAAAACTGGCATAATTATGAATGTCAGTTGCGAAAAATATTTAGGCAAACGCCAAAATACGCCGGGTAATAATAGTTGGTGAATGGCAGGCATTTCAATTTGGAAGAATTTAAGTAGAAGAAAAATATTTATTATATTTCAAGTGCCATTCAGTTTAGTTCAGTTCATCTTCAAATAGTGAAGACAAATGAAAATCCTCCTGTGCTGCAACGTCGCTTCGTTCTACGCTATTTCGCTTTTCCCCCTTTTCGGCATATTGTAGCTTCTTAGAAAACATGAATAGAGAATCGACGTACATCTTAAATCGAGCTCCCAAGGCTTCGTCAGGGCACAGCTCAGAAAGAATGCACGTCTCAACGTCAAAATTCTGAAAACTCTTCAAATGTTTGCATCGATTAATGACTTCGTTGAATTGCAACATTGTGCCGTACGTTTTGCAAACATGAATATAGTGTGATATTGCTGCGTACCCATTCAGATAAGCTCCGACGTTTTTTATGTTGCGTTTTCGGTAAGGTTCGCTGATTGAAACCGTAACCTTTTTCATTGCATGGTCAAAGCCAGGCGGGAACACCAGTTGAAGGCGGATGTCATACCAGTGCCACTGGATTATTATTACTGCACCATTATCAAACCTTCAGGCTCACTTACCACGTTGTTAGGTGTGCTGTCTAGCCAAGAATTTAAGGTCCCAATTCTCACAGTCATAGAGATGACTGAATGAACTAGTAGCGACATAATCGAGGCAACTTTATAAGGATGCATTTTTTGAGGAATTGAAATTGCGATGCGCTACACGATCGATTAGACACGCGATCTGATTTGGCCAATCAACACATACTTGCTCTCCTGACTGTTTCAGCCCTTATTCCAATATGGGCGGGCGCCATGAGTACAGCACGGAGCGCATAGAGCGCATCGAGCAGTAGCATATGTTTACACTATTTTGGCACTTCGCGGAGTGCATAGATCACACGCAAATATAACACGATAATCCGGATATGTATCATAAGGAAATTCGAATTTTATATGTAACCACATCCCTGCCGCTATTGATGCTGCTCTCGTAACGCTGCGCCAGCCGTCTTGAAGTAGTCGTGCAGACTGCGCTGTTGCTGTTGCTGGACACGTGGCTCGCAATCGCGCGCACTCGATTTCGTTAATCCATCCGCGGCACCATCGCCCACTTTTATCGAACCGGCACTGGACGAGGTAGTGAGCACCTTGCGTGTCTTGAGCCAGCTGGGTATGTCGGCCGGCGCGGTCATAGTCGCAGGTTTTTTCAGCTGCTGCTCCGACGGCTGTTTTGCCAGTTTGTAGCCGTCTGCAACACTTTTGCGTACGCGCATGGGCATGCACTGTAGCGTCTGCTGGATGTACTGCGGTGGCGCGGTCGGTGCGGCGGTACTGCTGCTTGAATAGCCGCGATTTGCCGTCACTGTCGGTTCGGAACGCGACCGTTTGATGCGCGGCGTGCTCATGCTCACTTGAAACGGTTTTGTTGTTTTTTTTTGACTTACATATCCTTCAAGCTGTAACACCTATATACAATGATATTTACACAGTTTCACAGAATAATATGTAGAATCTATGCCGCCACCATCAATTAGTGGCCATCTTTTTTGCGACGCTTGGCGGCCAGTCTTGCCTGTCGTTCCTGCTCCAGTCGCAATTCACGCTCATCTTCCAGCCGGCCCAGGCGCCGACTGCATGTATGGAATGAACACTGAGAAGATTTAAACAAAAGTCATCATTACCTTCTCCGCTCTTCACGCTCAATGTCCAGCGCCGATACTTCCATATCATCCACATCACTGTCGTCGTCATAGTTCTTGTCAACGGTACCAACGGCGGCGCTCCGGCTGGGGAACAGACCGCGGATAATGTCGCTGTAGTTGCTTTGTACAAATTTCTCGTCCGACAACAGCCGAGTCTCTTCCTGCTCGTTGGCCGGTTTGAATGCCGTTATTGTTGCTGCAGTTGATTTTATTGCGCGGGAAGGGCCGGCTGCAGACAACGTTCTTGACAGCTGAGGCTGTTTTTCAGTCGTCCTGTCATTCTGTTTGGGCTTGGACACGTCCGACTTGTCTGGCAGACTGTCTTTTGTGCCACCAGATTTGACCACAGGTTTGGAATGAGGACTGTTATTCCTCACTCGGGGACGCGGCAGCTCTTGGCCGGCATCTTTTGACGAAGCAGAAGTTGGTCTGCTCTTCTTTTGTATATGCTTGGCGTCCATTGATGTGGAGTTTGACCCATCATCAGCGCCATTGCCCACCGCATCACTGTCGTCGGCAATACCGCGCTTCTGCTGCCTTTCCTTGCGCAAGTCATCGGCAATCTCATCGACGGTGCGCAGGTCACGTTTCACAGTGTTCAGCTTGACCATGTCGTTGCGCGAGTGGGCGCGCGCGTAAGGGTCCAGTGGTTTGGTGGTGGACGTCTTGGACCGCCGGTTCTTGCTCAGCACGACGCGGCCATTGGACCGGATGGACAGCGATGAGCCGCCTGAAGATGATGATGCACCGGCGCGACTGCTGCCAGACTGATGAACACTGGGCCGCGCCAAACTGACAAGTCTGTTGGGAAAAGGGGCTGCGCCAGAGACGGAAGCTTTGTGACTGTGTCCGTTGGCTAGCGGAGATGATGAAGAAGAAGACTTTTGGCTTGTGACTGTTGCCGAGTGCCGCGGCGGTGATGCGGTGGCGTGCGCGGGAGCTGTTTGTTGCAGCTTCTGTACGGCCATCTGAGAATGTTGCTCAGCTTCGCGCATAAGTTCGTCGAAGGAGGGAGGTGGCTGTGCAGGAGCTGCCTTTGTAGTGGTGGCGTTTCTTTGATTCTGTGCGATACTACTACCACGCCGCTCCGTGGCTGTCACAATTAGCGTCGTGTCTACATGAGGGTAGAGCGGCATGTGCGCCATACCGACAGAGGAACGCGGCTGCAGATTTGCGGTGCCTTGCGCCAGTGCCATCATTCGCGCCTCTCGATCGCGTTCTGCACGTCGCGCCCGCTCCTCTTCCGCGGCCACTTGCTGCAGCTTCCTCTTGCGCGCCACATCGGCCTGCTGCAGTATATCATCGATGAAGGGCTGTATGGGCGAATGGTTAGACCTCGCCATACATATCACACCACGACCTACATCAGACATTGTAGATGGAGCAGTGGCAGCTAGCAGAGACGGAGACAGAGATAAGTCTATGCGGACAGATCGCTCTGTATGCGCACGCGCCGCTACTTGCAACGCCGCTGTAATAATACACGGCGGTTGTCAAGGCGTTTGAATCAATGCATCTAACTTGCACGTTTATTGTTCGCAACTATTGCCACCATATCGCTGCCGCTGCGCAAGTAAGGTCCTGGTTCTCGTTGTTTTCGCTCTCTACCACGCCTACGCCTTGGGGAAGCTGCGGAAGGCGTCGTATATCTTGTCCAGCGGTGCGGCCAGGAACCCTGCCGCAATCTACACGCCCTAATGATTAATAACCTGTTCCTTGTACAGCAGGGTGAATGTACTCCCAGCGGCGGCTTGTTGGGTGCCGACGGGTGCGGATGCGTGGGCACAACGTGTTTGGCCTGCTGAAAGGTTTTGCCGAGAGATTCGCGCTCCTCCGCCGACACCTGCTTCACCCACTGCGGGATCACTTCATTCTCTTCCTCTTGCACTGCACACAGGTGTTACCGACTGTAACTTTGAGTGCAAATGTCACTAACTGTGCTGCGTCAACTCGTCCATCACGCGGCGCATCTGCATGTCAAAGTCGGGATCGTCCACCGACATCTTGTCCAACTGGTACAGATCCTCTTTCACGCGCTGATGCTCGTCCAAACTGTGGTTGCGCACATTGGCCCCGTTTGGCAGTGTCTTTTCCAGGCTCTACAATGCATTATGTACCATGTACACACACACACAAGTAATAATGACATCACTCACGGGGTAAAAGACCATTTCCTCGGTGACGCTGTGCACGGCAATGAGCTTGATAATCAGGTTGGCGTACTCGGATTTCTGGTTCATGTCGGCGCCGGCCTGGTTGTAGCGGCGGTATGCTTCGCGCACATGCTCATGGTCTTGTTTGATCAGGCGGTCAACTGTGGTCGACATTGCTGCTGCTGGTCTGCTGTGTGCGTGGGTAAGGAGTGCTGTGCAGAGATCTCAAGGCACGGCAGTGAGTGCGGAACATGCTGCACGCACATTCAACGCCATAATTCGCGCTGTGACAATGACTCTACGCCAAGGCGCATACGTGTCAGAGTTTTATGAGTCAACCAGCAGCCGTCATTATATAAATTTCATTGAATTGAATTGGATGGGTGGTGGAGTATTGCTAGTGCTGCACGGTAAACTTTGCATTTGAGGCGCCCGCAATGAGAGACTGCAGCGTGACACCAGGGGTCTGGTCCACGCAAGTGTCGAACGGTTGTGGCGGCTCAAACACACTGGCATTGACTGAGCGTGCAAAGTCCGACAGGTGGAGCGTCGCTTCGGCAGCACCTTCGTACATAGTCACATAGTCGTGCGAGTCGTGGTCCACATATATCTCTCCGCTGGCGTTGGGGTCCAGGATGCTGTACGCATTCACGTAGCGGTCCAGGTGCTTGTTTCCCACTTGCACCGTGTCCATGTACTACATGGTAGATAAACAATATTATGTGCAAGTAATATGTACACAGTAATGTATACACACCTCGACATCGCGGAAAATATCAATCTCGCTAAAGCTCTGGAACTTTATGCAGCTCAGCGAGTAAAAGTAGAGTGCATCCTACAGCGTCAAGTAAGATCACACAGAACGATGAACATAACACTTACCGGCTCCTTGAACATGGAGTAGAGACCGTGCACATCGACGCGCACGTGCCCGGCATCAATGTCAAAGGCCAGCCAGCCCGTCTGATTGTTCTCGCTGGCCACGAACGAGGCGCTGAATTGCTTCTCATGCGGGAATACGGGATCGGCGTTCGACGGGATGGCCGTGGCGTGCACCGACGAGGCAACAAGCGCGCAGCAGGCGGTGATATGCAAAAGTGTGGCGCGCATTTATTTGCCGGGTGAAAACGTGTGAAAGGGGAGCATGTCGGTCAAATATGGAGCGTAGTTGTATTTCAATTGCAAAAATTTCTTACATTCATTATTGTTCCATAGACATGGCCAGCATTTAGTGCTGAACTACCAGCTGACTTTGAGCGCCAACAATGTGAGATTGCAGTGTGGTGCCAGCCGCCTGTTCCACGCACGTATCGAACGGTTGTGGCGGCTCGAAATCCCGCGAATCCGTGAAGCGCACAAAGTCGGACATGTACAGAGTGCCATTCAGTGCACTCTCGTACATGACTGCATAGTCGTGTGTCACTTGGTCGACGTATATCTCACCGCTGATTGTCCACGGCACAATAATGCTGTACACATTGTAATAGCGGTCCAACAACGTATTGTTAAATGAAATGGTTTCGTAGTACTGCACTGGTTAGACATATACGCATGCTTGTGTATTATAAGATGGAGCGCCGTGCCCGGACATCGCGAAAGATATCGGTTCGGGTGTAGCTGACAAACTTTGTGCAATTGGATGTGTACATGTACAGCGCATCCTATGCATCATGCAGCGCTGAAGCACACAACACAGTCACAGATGCTATGCCCTTACCGGTTCTTTGAAGATGATGAGGGAGCCGTCGATCTGGATACGAGCATGGCCACCCGGGATATCAAAGGCCAGCGATCCGGTGCGACCACTTCCGGTCACAAACGATGCCTTGAATTGCGGTTCGTGGGGAAAGTCTGGCGCAGCGTTGACATTGCGCTGGGTGGCAATAGAGTATGCAGAGGCATACAGCGCACAGAGGGCAACTACGAGTGCCGAAACAGCAAAGAACATGTTTTGGAACAAGGAAACAATGAGGGAGCTGGCAACTTCTGCCCTTAACGCCTCCGAACACAACATACATATATGCACATACATATCCGAATGCTATTTACATTCCACATCAACATAGTAGTGCATTGCTTCAACAATATTTACAGACCAGTTGAGTATTTACGTGACTTTAACGAAGGCACTTATATTTGGGCTGCACGCTGATATGTAACTCAGCTTGTACATATGTAGCTGTCCACTTCAATCACACGGACGCAATTAAACCATGGGAGAACCGACAAGCGCCCAGGTTGCTGCGCCGCCTCCTCCCGCTAGCCCCCTGTCGCCTCTACCCCGCCCAGACGAACAGCACGAATGGGATGTGGACTGGTGGAATGAGAGGCTGAAGAGTGTTATCGCCGCCGGACCCGCCGACGCCGTGCGCAGAAGCTACGAGCAGCTACTCCAAAAGTTTCCCAGCAGTGTACGTTGAGCCCGCGTCTGCCATTCTGTCCTCTGTACTGGCACCATCACACACACAGCACACACACACTGACTGACGTGCACCTGGTAGGCCCACCACTGGATCCAATACATCGAGTACGAGATTGCGCAGAAGCAGTACGCCAACGTGCAGGCGCTGTTCACGCGTTGTCTGCGCTCCATAATGAGCGTGGACCTGTGGAAGCTCTACTTGACCTACATTAAAAAAGTCAATTCAATTAGTGCCGGTGTTTCTCCCGATGTTGCTCGTCCCGTGCTTATCCAGGCGTACGAGTTTGTCCTGTCCCATGTCGGTCTGGATCTCTACTCGACTCCCATCTGGAAGGACTTTTTGGAGTTTATAAAGTCGTGGGAGGTTAGTCTGGTTCCATATATATAATATGTGAGATGCTATCAAGTTTTCTCATCTTCACTACATTCTATCCTAAATTAAAATATATCTCTGTACTTAGGTGAGAAATCCATTTGAAGAGGCGGTGCGCATGGATGCATTGCGGAAAACTTTTCATCGAGCCATTTGCATACCCATGGACCAGGTGGAACACATATGGAAGGACTATGATCTCTTTGAGAATACACTGAACAAGTTGACTGTGCGTTGACTCCGCTGACTATTATATTTGTAATTTATATGCTCATCCATACTAAAGTAAGCGCGCAGGCCAAGAAACTTCTCAGTGACAAGAGTCCCGGGTACATGACAGCTAGAGCGTCTGTCAGAGAGCTGAAAGCCCTGCACGAACCCATTGCCCGATTCGTCATGGCCGTGCCACCAACCTGGTCCGAGTCCGACAGAAAACAGGCAGCGTGCTGGCTCCGTCTCATAGGAAAGCCCATTGTCATTACATGCTCTTCTTGTCCTCATCTATATTGTATGTGTGTGTGTGTGTGTTTTGTACATAGTTCATTATAGTCCCCATGAGTATAACATGTGTACCAATACGCGGTGAATGCAGAGTGGGAAAAGAAGAACCCTTTGCACTATGACGACAAGCCGTCGGTGTTGGCTCGCGTGATGTACAGCTACCGTCAAGCGCTGATCAATTTGCGTTTCTACCCGCAGCTTTGGTATAGAGTTACAAATTATCCTGTATCGCTGTTCACCAACTGTTTGTAGGCGAGATGCCGTGGCCTACATGCTTGAGCAGGAGCAGACCGACGATGCCATGGCTCTGCTGCGCGAAGGTCTGTCCTGCTGTCCCACCAGTCTCCTACTCCACTTTTACGCCGCCGAGCTGGCCGAGGAGAAGAAGGACCTGCCGCTGGCCAAGCAGTACTTTGAGACACTGATCAGTACACTGCAGTCCCAGATTGAAGTTTTGCAGCCGCGTGTCGATGAGTTGGCGGCTGTTGTGGAGAAGGCCGAGGCGGACAAACAGTCCAAGCTGGAGCGGGCGGGTGCTGCGTCGGTAGTTAGTGGCACCGGCACGACGGAAGGAGCAGCTACAGCTGGCGATGACGACAGTGGTGCGTTGCCAGGAGTGGCGGAACACAGCGCCAAGAAGACTAAATTGGAAGCGTTAAAATCGCGCGCAAACTCGGCCTGGATCCAGTACTTGAAGTTTAGTCGTCGCACCGAGGGTATCAAGGGCGCCCGGGGCATATTTTCACGTGCGCGCAAGACCGCCTACTGCAGCTCCGAGATCTTTATCGTCAGCGGTACGACTTATTTATTAAGCTTTTTCATAATAACATTCAGCGCTGGTGGAATTCTATTGCAACAAGGACCAGCAGGTGACGACCAAGATCTTTGAAGTTGGAATGAAGCAGTTTGGCGACAATATCGACTATGTGCTCACATACCTGGACTATCTGATCAGTGTGCACGATGACAGCAGTACGTCGGTGTCCTGGTTGATGTTGCACTCTTAGCGGTAACGTTTATAGACTCACGGGCACTATTTGAACGAAGTGTATCAATATTCACAGGCGAGAAGGCGCGCAGCTTGTGGGAAAAGTTTCTCGACTTTGAAAACAATTACGGCGACCTGGTCACCGTGAAGCAAGTGGAACAGCGCATGGCCGAGGCATTCAACGAGCCCAAAGACTCGAGTGTCTCCCTGGCCAAGCGATACTGCTATCGCGGACTGCGGACCATTCTGCGTGAAGAGCTGGGAATCGTGCAGGAGGCTGATGGCGCTCTGGCTCGGCCACTGATGGCGGCTAATGGAATGGTTACCACTGATTCAAGTACGAAGCCACCGGGGACGAATGCCGTCGCAGATGAGGAGGACGATGGCGGCAAGGTGGTGCTGGCTGCTACAAAGGAAGAGGAGATGATAATAGCGTCAAAGCCGCGTGCACTGTCCACCGTGACCACGCACGACTTCTCCAAGCCGGATCTGCAGATGTTTGGTCTGTTTAAGGCGCCGGAAGCACCCGCCGAACAAAAGAAGCGCGTCCAGCGACCCATACCGCAACCAAGCGCCGCCGAGATTGCCGCAAAGCAGAAGCCACCGCCCGCACAAGTACCAGTGGTGGCAGTGGCACCACAGCAGCCCATACCTGCTGGCCAGCCATCTCTGTCGCTACCACCACAACCCATGCACCAAATGATGCCAATGCCACCCGTGCAACCGCCTGTGGTACCCGTGCCTCCCGCGGTCGCCGTATTCCTACGCAACTTGCCGCTAGTCAACGCATTCTCCGGCCCGTTCATCCCCGCGGAAATGGTGTTCAACCTGCTCGGCACCCAGCCGCTGACACCGCCGTCCGGATCATCACAGCAGCAGTCACCGGCACAGTACATGCAGCCGCAACAATCACACGGCCCCGGCTCACAACGGCAACAACAGCCGCCACCGGGCAGTGGCCACTACGGACACCCACCACCACCACAACCACCGTCAATGACATCCGGCGGACACTATCGCGGCGGCGGCAGCGACGACATGGAGTATGACCGATATCGCCAAGGACTGCCGCCGCCACACCCCGACGAACGCCGCTATGGACCGCCGCCCTCGTCACGACAGAAGCGCTACCGTGACTGACAAGCAAAAGCATATGCATATCGACATCAAAAAGAGAGAGACTTTCATTACTTGATGTCTGTGTCCATGTACTGTACAATAATATGTGTGTGTGTGTGTACTACTCGTGGAACTCTTGCTTGAACTGTTCCACAAATTGCACCATGAAATCGTGGCGCTGCTGTGCCATTTCCCGCCCGCTCGCAGTCTTCATGCGGTCCTTGAGCAGGAACAGCTTCTCTGTAAGTTGTAATATATATATGCTATGCTTATATGTATGTATGTATGTATGTGAGTACTTGCCGTAGAAGTGATTAAGCGTGACACTCTCGTTCTTGACCAGCTGTGCATCGTACGCGGCCTTGGTCATGTCCACCAGGGGCGGAATGTCCGGGTTGTAGAATGGACGGTGCCGTACCGCGCCAAACGTGAAGCACCGCGCAATGCCGATGGCACCGATAGCGTCCAGCCTGTGAGAGTAAGTTGGCACCACACGCACCTCCACCACCACAACAGTGTTTGAATGTATTTACCTGTCGGCGTCTTGGACACAGTGGAGAACCCGTATCACCGCGTCCGTGGGTACATACTGACTGTCACTCGTGTCACCAGAACCTTGGCAGGCAGCAAGCTCTTTGCGGTAAGAAATGTTGTCAATGATCCACGTTATGGCCGCCACGTCCTCCTCCGGCATGTGCAGTTTGTCGCGCAGAAACGGTGCCACAATTTCGCGCATTGCATTGGCGCTATGCATGGCGGGCAGTGAGAGCGGGCAATGTATGTATGCACACACACACACACACAGACACACACCACACAGACACACCTGTGCGTGTACTTGAAGTCGCCAATGTCATGCAGCAGGGCGCACAGGCGCACCATTTCCAGATCGACATTGCCCTCACGCTCTGCGATGGCCAGCGCCTTTCTGCACACGCGCTCCACGTGCACAAAGTCGTGCGACGGATCGTATGCATTGCGCTCAAAGTAGGCGCGGACAAAGTCGGCGGTAAGTTGCGCGCGGTTGTCCTGGCTCTCTGCCGCCACAGTCATAGTATTAATGCAGGTGTGTGTTCTATGTATATAAATATATATATAAATATGTATATATATATATATATTCTTTAGGTGGAAGTGGTTTATTCCTCTTTGCGTGTGAGGCGCTTTCCCCTCAAGCAATTTCTGCGTCACCAGAAGCGGCGGCGGCTTCCTTGGTTCTTGTCTCAACATCGACCCATTCTTTGTACGTCCACTCTAGCGTCGTGTCGGGCTCAAATGGCCGCACCCGTTTGATGAGTTCAAACATATGCGGCCTGTACTTGTCCACTGCCGCGTCTGCAAGTTTCTCGCCGCACAGAAACTCTAGCAAGTATCGGGCGTGATCAACGCAATTATTGCGAGCCATGTTGTACGGCGCCGGAAAATCTTTCATGCGTTTCAGCAACTCTTCATGTGTCCGTCGAGTCATGCACACGCTTTCCGCTTTCAGTTCCGCGAATTTGGGTGCCTGGTGCAGATCTGCATTCTTTGGACGCGAGTTCACCTCGGAGCGCATGTAGTAACTGCGCCAAAAGTATTTGCCCTTCTTTCCGACATCGTAGCCCCGTGCCCCGCTGTATTTCGTCTGGTACATGGTTTGCACTTCTTCTTTGGTACCTGTGAACATATTCTCGTCGGCGACTTGCACGGAAAGGTGATAGAGTCCCTGGGACCACGGGCGGAACCGGTGCGAGACTAGTCGCACCTGGCGCCACACTACGCCGCGGCGGCCATTCGTCATCACCGGATAGTACGGGTCACACGTTTCCACCAAAGTGGCGCCCGAAGCGCTCAACTCGTCGGCAGATTTGTACCACATAGGATCCGATGCACCATCAGGCTGCCCAATTTCAAGATCACTGCCGCCAGTCGCGCCAATTTGCTCATGTGCAGCTTCTGTTGTCTGCGCGTTGACCTGCAGAGAGGCACTCGACATGCGTCGTCCGCGAAGAACCATGCCTCTCGGCCTGTTGGCATCGCAGACACCGGCAATGAGTGCGCACGCGACCACGATGGAGATTTTCATCTTCATCTGTTTCACCGTAGCCGACGACGTCGTTCATGCTATTCAAGAGTTTTTCCTCTCTCGCGTTGTAAGTACAACGTGCTGATTATAGGATGTGCCAGTTGACACCCGCAGATGTTTCTAATAAGCATACAACCGACTACACATCGCGAAACAATGATACGCAAGAATGACTTTGTCATCGCCCTAGAGACAAAAATTAACGTTATCTTGCAAAAGCTACTTGACGGTCTGCATATTCTGGAAAGTTTCGTTCCGTTTGTAATTCCTGCTAGGTTGCATAGCGTGGCTGGGTGTGATCCTGACAAGACAGCGCAAAAATGATTTTCGACCAAAAGACACGGAACTATCAGTGCTAGCCACCAGCGCCACACCGGTATGTTCTCCGTACTGTACTCAAATGGCTTATTGCGCCGAAGCCTTGCACGCAATGCTGTGAATTTCTGGTAAAAATGCACCAAAAGATTGCAGCATCGTTGGACGGCAAGAACTTGGAAGTGGTGCTGGTGGAGGTGGGCGTGCAGTTTCACGGGTAAGCAGCTGCTTATTGCATTATGACAGTGAAGTCGAATCTGCCAGGATATTGTTGGAGCATGGATGATCTTGGACGAGCGTCAATACATGTAGCCGTCATCATATCACATGCAGGTCTACATATCACATGAATGTAGTCTGCTCTATTCGGCTGAATGACCCACTTGACCCAGTTTTCCTCCTATGTTGCAGCCCTTTCCGCCTTCTCCAGTTTGGCGGCATATTCGCTTCTCAGAAGATACTGCTTGTACACCCAATTGTGCGCGGAACTCACCTGTAGAGGAAAGTAGCGTCGGAAGAAACGCAAAATTGAATGCCGATACTTTGCCATCACTTGACGTGCCCGCTCAGCGCCGCACAAAAATTCCAACATGTGCTCGGCATTGTCCTGGCAGTTGTTTCTCACTTCGCCGTAGGGCCCGGGAAACCCTTTCATACGTCCCGCGATTTCATCCATGCTCCTGTCCGACATGCAGACTGCGGGAGTATCCATGCGAATAGTCTTTATCGGGTGGTAGTGCCAGACGGGGTGCTTGGGACTTGAGTCCAGTTCGCTGAGCAGATAGTAGCTGCGGACTATTCCACACATTCTGGATTGCACGCCGATCTCGAATCCACGTGCACCACTGCGCTGCTCTTCCGCGTTGTACAGGTCCACCTCACCCACTTGGATGCCGGTGTGGTAAAACGTCGGGGTTAAGATTCTAAACCAGTAGGCGACCACGCGCACTTGGCGCCAGATACGTCCCGCATCATGCGGGTCCTGCAAGACGGGGTAATCCGGGTCCGCGCTCAGAGATTTCGCGCCTTGCAACCGCGGATCCTGTGCCGAGTCGACCCAGTGGACGTCCAGGGGAATTGCCTCCACTTCTTGCGCATCGTAAAAGTCTTCGTCAACGCTCATTGACGGGGCTGCCGCGCTTCTCGACTCGCCCACAGTATTTGCGCTCACATGGCCAACGATTATAAGACAGGTTGCCAGCAACAACGCGCCATTCTTGGCGGACCACTCGATCAACAGCATTGCGTTTGCTTCTGGTGGTTCGGCTTGCAAAGTGCCGCTTTTATCTATTGTTTATTGGCAGCCAATCAACGCCGACCTTGACCGTCATGAAAATGGAATGGCGGTACAGTGAAATGTCGAGGTTAATATTCTGAAGAATCGCGTTTGCTAGAAGCGTATGTAACGCTGCTATGTAAAGCTGCTATGTAATCTATGAACGGCGTCCAATTGTGGGCGCAGTTCGTGTATAAAAGTATATTTGGATACGCTTTGTTGAGGCAACTTCATAATATTAATAATATAATATTCTTCTAATTTATACAGCTTTTTTTGCTTTTTTTAACATTAAGGGGGTTTATTATAGATGATGAAGTTATTGCCCACAACGCTCAAGCAAGCTGCAAGCGTTGCTTATAATTTATACATACATATTTAAATTATACATATATATAATACATTAAATTTATACAGTTAATATTAATATGGTTAATATTCTCTCAGCCCATCGCTGTGCGTTTCATTGTGCAACAGCGATTGTGGGCTACATCAAGAGCCGCAGTGCAGTATTGACTTTCCATTGAACGAAGTATCTAACAATCATGCAGCTGAACGTTCTACTTCTGCTGTTGGTGCTATGCCTGCTTGCGACAAATAGTGTGCATGCCCGCAGGAAACAGTTTCCTGACACAAAACGCATGCACCCGGGCTGGTACGGCAAGCACGGACCCCGCAAACGCAAATAATAACACAAGGCTATAAAAAAGAGGCAAATTCTACTACTCGGGCAGTAAATATTCAGTTCAGTCCAAAAATAAAACAGAATTGTAGTTGCGATTCAAATTGTATCTCTTGCGGTAGTGGGTACAAATAGATCTTGTTCACGCTGCAATCTACTTCATGTTGAGCATCATTTTGATCATGGACTCGACTACTTGAGCTGTTTGCTGCGGTGCGGGAGTTACTGGCATCGGCTGTGTAATTGCTGCAGCGGTCGGTGTGGCTACAGGATCGGTGACACCATCGGACTGCGAATGCTTCTTCTTGCGGTTACGCTTAGGTTTCGTGGACGCAGGTTGATTAGCGCTGTCAGTGACCTTGCTCATTGTGCCAGGTGCAACTGCTACTCCGCTGTGTTGCGGTCGAGTGGGGATGGACGATGAGGCGGCCGGTACCGTTGGCATACCGACACCGCCGACGGCTGCTGCAACGGCAAGAGCATTCGCGCGCCATGGTGAATCGTATGATGGTGCCGGAGTTGTCCGTGCCGGTGTGACTGCTACTGCTGCATACTTCTTCTGGGCAGCAGGTCTAGCGCTTCCCGCTGCTGGGTTCTGGTGCGTGGTTCCCATGCTTGCAGTGCCGTAGGGAGAATCGTGCGACACTGCCGACTTTGGATTTCGACTTAGGATGCCGCGAATGTTGTGACCGTCCCATGGATTCACGGCAGTCTGCGGCTTGGCAGTGGACGCAGCAGAGCTCGACGGTCGTACGTTGGGATGCCGCGTTGGGCCGTCAGCATTAGCATCTTTGCCATTTGACAAGTTGGCAGCAGATGCACGCCGGAATGTGGTGCCACTTCCTCCGGCAGATGATGGGCGAGCCTTGTAAGGCGGCTGCACATTGCTGATATTCAGCAGGCTTGCGGAGCTATAATTGAAATGAAATTTTAAACCAATGTGCTGTAATGCACCTAGTTACTTACCTGATGACTTGACCGCGACCAGCTGAGCACTTGCCGTCCAGATCGACACCGCCAAGGAATTTTTGGTCAAATACCACGTAAACCCAGCGCTGCCGCTTCAGTTGCGAACTCTGGTTATTGTCGTCCGTGTGCGTGGTGACAGTGGGTGTTTCCAGGCCGACAACGGTGCCAACACTGCCGCTGGGAACCGAGCTGACATCCGGCACAAACACCACGCGGTCTCCTAACGCAAACTTTTGCACATGGGACGTCAAGCGGTATGGAGCCTGTGCCGGCAAAATCACTAGCGTGGAATCAACGCCGTGAACGTCCACGTCGTGTTCCATGGCCGCGCCCTAGGCATATGGTAAGCAAGGTATAGACTTT
This sequence comes from Aphelidium insulamus, assembly GCA_036784855.1. Lineage (NCBI taxonomy): Eukaryota > Fungi > Aphelidiomycota > Aphelidea > Aphelidiaceae > Aphelidium > Aphelidium insulamus. Next base: position 525,771 of record JAZDSV010000004.1, read on the forward strand.
AAAAACCTACCTTGGATGCAAGTGTGGCGTCTATGCGCTGCTCCAGGGTGACAATGCTTTCCTTGTCCATCATTTGAAAGTCGAGCGGTACGCGTACAAAGTCCCGGACGCCCTGTTGTCATTACAGCAAGCAATACTAGGTAACTGACTGTAATAAATTCATACCTTCTCCTTAAGCCATGCCTTCAATGACTGCAAGCGGGCGCTGGAATCGGTGGGAAACACTTCGGCAGCCGTAAGGTATGGTTTGTTTGTCTTGAAGGAGTTGCTAAACACTTCGGGGAACGCTTCTTTGTAGTCGGCGAAGAGCTGCAGTGCCGCCGCCGAGTACTCCCAGCCAATGTCACGGCGCCTAGTCATCCCCGGCACTTTCTGTTCGCGCATATCAAATTTGATTCCCAGCGCGATGTTGACGAAACGCGAGGCTGAGGCGGACGCTGATTCCCCGGGTGGCAGCACATTCACCGCCGACGACAGCTTGGACAGGGCAAGCTGCGATATGCCCAGTTTGCGGCAGACAATGTGGGCGGGCAAGTACTTTTGCGACTGCCGCTCCAGCGCCACAACGTCGTGACCAACTGTGGTGAGGTGAGCCCGCTGCCCGCCGCCCGTCAGAACCTTTACATCCACGCTGCGTAGATCGTGCCCGTGGCCCGTGACCACGCACTCCTCGCCATAGTGCTCCTGGCCCAGAAACAGACCGCGAGCGCCGATGGGATACTCGGTGTCCAGCGTTGGCGGCGCCTTCTCCTCATATCGCGGATCCGGCTGCTGAACTGTCTGCACAATCGTCTGCAGCGGGAATGGTTTGGCGTCCTTGACGTCGCCAAAGTCCTTGCGCAAAGCCCCATTGGCCAGGCGCTTCATGCCGTGCAGCGCGCAAACGTGAAGCATGACGTCCACGCGGCCGAGCAGAGTGGCACAGCGCTTAGAGTACTGCTGCTCAATGTGGCTGGCGGCACGCTGCCATTGCTCCAGTCGATCGCGGTCATGTGGCGACTTTTGAATGCGCTGATTCTGGTGGCTGGCACGCCGAGGCACCACAGGATTGACCATTGGTGGGTCGGCGGAGCGCAGAAACAATGAGTCCGACACACCAACGACCACGCCCTCGGTAAGGAAGGGCCAGCCAGTGTGCACAACTGTGCCAATAATTTGCGCGGCCAGTGTATCCAGATTAGTGGCAGCACTTATGGTGAACTCGGTCTGTAGCAGCGATATGACGACGCTAAAGCCGCGAGAATCAGCATTGAACAACTGGACGCCGTGCCGCGACAATTGAGCCGTGTGCGGCAACGCGTGCACGCTGGGAAACCCAGCAAGCGCCTCCGCACCCAGCTTCACCCCGGGCAGCAGGCCCTTGCGCAGACCCAGCTCCAGGCCGTGCACCGTTGGCAGATCATAGTCCGCGACTTTCACGCGACAGTGGGGAATGTCGGGAAAAGCGCCTGGCACCGGCGACGGGTAGCAGGGCAGAGTGGTGGGATCCACGGACTCATCCAGCTGCTTGAAAGTGAACTGGCGGGAGGAGCCGAAACCATTGCGACGCCGCTCCGCCGGGGTCAACTGAACTTCTCGGGAGCGCATAGCGGCCAGCAGTCGCTTCTCGTCAATGAATGGAATCTTGACGACAGCTTCCCAGTCGTTCTTCTTGCCGTTCAGATCGCTCTCAAAGTTCTCGGGGTAAAAGTCCACGATAGGCGAGCCGACTTCAAACATCAAACCGCGAAAGGCGGCCGGCAGCAGTTTTTGCGAGCGCACAGGAAGCACGCCCATCAACTGCTCGAATGGACGGAATGGCGCGCCCAATTCAAGCGGAGGCATTGCCGATACAAAGCCGGCGGTGCCGGGAGCGAGATCGGATATCTTGGGCGCATAGTGGAACGGGAAGAACCAGCCCCAACTGGGCACGCCGTCATAGTAGTACGACATCACCCACTGCAGTCCCTGCAAGTAGTATCCACGCAACTGGTCCAGCTGCTTCTTGTCATCCCAGGAAAACTTAAGCTTTTCACGATAATATCTGCGCTTTAAGTATGCTAAAGTACTATGCAGAAAACAAACATACGCAGATTTCCAATCGATTTTGGCGGCTGCAACTTTCTCTTCTACGCTTGCCTTGTACAACTGCTCGGTGACTGCGGCAGTCTCATACTTGCTAAACACTGCGGCAATCCGCGCCGCGTCTTCCAGCGAATCAACAAAATCATCCACTGCTTCTGCACTGTGGACGCTACCCGCATCCTCATAGTCATCGTCCTCGTCGTCGTTGCCGTCCTCGTTCAATCGAGGCATTTTGCGCGATATTACCACATGCTTCTCGCCTGGCACATCCTCTGCCACGATGCTGAACAGAGATAGTTCCGATGCGAGAGTCACAGCGAACCGGCGGTCAGCCGCACCAAATTTCGGCGACAAATGCAGCTCCATCATAGAGCGATTGTTAACAAATGCCTTCACCTGGTCCAAAATGCGCTTCTGCTGTTTGGTCACGGCGGCCGAGGGAGCTTACAATAATCAGTGTAATTAACATTATGTGCATATTACACTTACTGGCATTGTTGCTCAGACTGTGACGGCCGCGGCGCTTGCTGTTGCCAGCTGAGCCGGTAGAGTCAAAAGTGCCGCATTCTTCTTCGAATTGGCCAGTCTCCAGCACGCACAGCTCTTTGAGAAGCAACTCGACGCGACCGAAATTCACCCGGCCCGCCTCATTCATGTAGCCACCCATCTGCGGCAGAAGACGTGCATACGCTTCAAACATTATCGCCAGAGCACCCTCATTTATGTGCAGGCCGGGCAGGTGCGGCAAGAAGTCATTGCCCACAAAAAGCGCCATGAGTATGAAATCATCAATGATTTTCTCAATGTCAAAACCGAACGGCACGCGATCGCGCAGTGCACTAAACTCCATTTCCAAGTACTCACGCAGCAGACTCAGATGCATCAGATAGAAGCGCTGCGACTCGGGCGACGCCGCAATTGAGCGCGCCTTCTGTTTTTGTCGCCCAAACACGACCTCTTCGCGTAGCAGACAGAAGTGCGGGTCGTGCGACAGCAAGCCCAGCATGATCAAGTCGGCGTCCAGTCCGTACAGGCAGTGTCGCGTGTTTGGGTCGTAGCCGGGCTGCGAGCGAGACAGACGGATATACTCCATGATCTTGTGCTCGCCCTCTCCCGGCACCTGGCCGGTGTTAAGAAAAATGCTATGAAACATTTTACTGAAAGTCACCTCCTGGCCAGAGAGCACGACTTTACAGTCGCGCCAGTTCATGTCGTCATTCAGCTTCTTGGTGATAAAGTATTCGAGCTGGCGCGACAAACGCTCCATGAATTCGGTGCCGGGTGTGATGCAGTTGCTATCAAAGGCCTCCGTGTCTGGCAGCACTTCGCCTTTGAGCGTGGCCAAACGCACGCTCTCTGCCGCCTCAAACGCCGTGCGGAACCGCCGCGACCGCTGCTGGTTCATCTTGGCGCGCGGTGCCACTCCTAAAAAGGAATTTTCATATTAATATGTACAGTATTATCACTATATACAGGTGCACGTGCCGTCAACGGCCAGGAAAAACACCTTGAGCGGCTTGATCTTGGCAAACAGGTGGTCAATGTACTGGAAGATCTGCGTGAACATCTGCTCCTCCGACATGCGAAAGTGAACGTCGTCTGCGTTGCCGTGCGAGCAATGGTGCACGATGCCATTCATGTCCAAGTACAAGTTGTCTGCCGTATGGAAAATGAGCACTCCATATGCACACATGTACACACACCATCATCACCACCCTATACACTATACACACCAAACTGCGGGATGCGATTCTCTTGCACCAGCTGCGAGCAGAGCGGATACCGCTCGCTTATCCATCGAAAGAACTTTGGCACGCCCATTTGTATTAGTCGTTGTTGGTAAACAACAATCAGCGACAATTGAATGAGCACACTTGCAGTCTTTCTTGTGGAAATAAGTCCAATGATGGCCAAAGAAGTTCAACATCGGTCAATTAGAGAAATATACTCGAAATAAGGCACAGTAAGAATCTCCTCTCTTCCTTTCAAGTCATCAACTATACTATGCGTGAGTTCTACACTATCTGAAGCCTTCTTGGTCAAAAATGTCCAACATCTGTCAATTTAAAAAAAATATATGAATATTAATGCACTGTAGGAGTCCCCTTACATTCTGTTTACATAGTCGACAGCAACAATGATGAGCTCTACCTAATGAATTTAAATCATTCTTGTGGAAAAAGATCACAAAAAAGTTCAAAGATCTGAAGGAGTCACGTTTAAAGTTTAAAAATGTGAGCAAGATCAGTGATGTTAACAAATCTATGCGTCGGTTTATCTAGTCTAGACTCTAGGTGTTGGCCGTTTGCAACAGACGCTCACGCGTCACTGTATTATGCATGAAGAAGTTGTCACTCTTATCCAGCAGGTCGTCCTTTGAGTAGTACATGGCCTGCACCACCGGCTTCTTGATGCCTTGACCGCCCACATCCTTCGGGTACGAGTCTTTGGGATAGTCCACCGTGTCCAGATACTGGTTGATCCACTCTTTGTGAAATCATTCTGCGGCGTGCCGTACTCATCATAAGACTTTTTGAGCTCATACACCACAAAGACAAAAGCACCCAGCGCGGCAACTTCCGGGGCAGCCAGCACGAATGCAGCTTCAAATGCGCCGACAGCGACACCGAATGCAGCCAGTTTGCGCCGGCCATCCTTATTATTAGTGACTACTAGACGGCGTGAGGCGGCAACGGCATTGCCAGTCGTCGATGACAAATCAGCAAGCGAAGCCTTGACGGTGACTGTGTCATATTTCTTTGGGGTAATCAACCACGGTGAACGCGGGTTTGAACGCGTGCTGCATTGCATAGGCAAAGGCCAGAAATTCACTGTCGTCAATGTCGTTGATCAGCGCGTTCAGGCGCGCCACACTCGGCTTGAAGATGGCGTCCAGCGCGATATTGGCCTTGACTTGGGCTGCAGCGGCAGTCAGTGCAGCAATGTCATCGGCGGCCAGCTCAACAGTGGTGATTGTTGTGTTTTGATGAAGATCGGATGCATCAGGCACAGATGTCGTTTGGGCAGACACGTGCGTGACAACGTGCGAGAACGCGACATCTGTACATCTGCAAGCTGCCGCACAACATGCTGCGCCGCATGCTTTGAATGCCCATCTCAATTATGCAGTTTACTTGGCGAGGGCAGTCTGGCCACGAGACGTGAAATGGACGGGTGCGCACTTTTTGGCATCTCATTCATCTCGAGAGTAGTCTCTGCGTTTCCTTTGACAATTGTCGCCGCCGTAGTGAATTGCCCGCTTGGACTGATCGCGGGTGCCGGAACATTTGGATCTATATTCGGCTGCTGCCTGTTCGCGCCTTGCTGTGAAGTGTGCTATAATCGGATCAACGAATGTCGTTGCTGTCGTTGTTGTTGTGCCAAAGCTCCAAGTAACGGAGCCTCCGCTGCGACCAGCTACATTGAACAACCATCTAGAATTGTTACTGCACATCCATCGTTTTCCGATTGACCTCTGCAGTGGCTGGCGTTCAAAATTACGTAGGAATAGTAATAGAGGTGACTCGTGTGCTCTACATATACATACCTCGACGCTATTGCTATGTAAAATCTTGACTTGATGTAAAATCTTGACTTGATGGCCACCCTTAATACTTACATACCAATCATCAGCATGGCCAGCGATGTCGGCGTGGAGGCCGTGCCAGTGCTGCACGTGCCCACCACCATCAACACAAATGTCTTGGTGGGCCTGAACAAGTGTACGTTTATTGCATTGATATATGTATGCCCACGCGTGCGCCATAGTTGAGGAAGAGGACATGATCAAGGTGGTGAAGCGGCGCGCGCTTTCCATCTGCTCGGACGCAGTACAAGGTGTGCTGGCATATATATATATATATATATATATATATATATATGTCTTCCCTCCTCTATATCCATCACCCACATACACGCGTATGTGCGCTGGCAGAGTTTGTGCGATGTGCCGGGGAGCACACATTTACACCATTCCGGTGCAAGCCGCTAGCCCTGGCCATGAATGCGTGCGTCAGGCAGCAGTATGTGCCACTAGTAGCCGTAGGTGTAGAAATATACTTAGTAATTGATGGATTATAGTACCACGGACGCCGATATGGACGTGGTGCGCCGCGAGTATCTGGAGCGGCGCATAGAGACTCGGCGCAACAAGATACGTCAGCGCCTGGCCGCAGAGGCTGCCACTACTCCAACTACTACTACTACCGCTACCACGCAAGACACATCGCAGTAGACAAGCAGCTATAATGTTATTGTGCAATTAATCCTTGTTGTAATTGCTGTGACATGTTGCAAGTGGCCGGTGTCATAGCGGGATGTTGGCGTGTTTCTTTGGTGGATTTTCGAGGCGCTTTGAGCGCAGCATCTTCAGGTCCTCAATGATCTTGGAGCGCGTGGTGGCTGGCCGGATAATGTCGTCAATGTAGCCGCGCTGTGCGGCCGGCAGTGGGTTGGCAAACTTTTCCACGTACTCTTTCTCTGCGTTGGCTGCCCGGAGTCAGTGGGGAACGCAATGCATGCCATATTCTGACATACCGCGATCCTTCTCGTGGCGAAAGATAATCTCCACCGCTCCCTTGGCGCCCATCACAGCCACTTCACCCGTGGGCCACGCATAGTTGACGTCGCCGCGCAGATGCTTGCTGCTCATCACGTCATAGGCGCCGCCGTATGCTTTCCGGGTGATCACAGTGATCTTGGGCACCGTGGCCTCGGCGTACGCATACAGCAGTTTGGCGCCGTGTCGAATGATGCCGCCGTACTCTTGTGCCGTGCCCGGCAGGAACCCCGGCACATCCACAAACGTGATGATGGGGATGTTGAATGCGTCGCAGAAGCGCACGAACCGCGCCGCCTTCACACTGGAGTCGATGTCCAGCACGCCGGACGAGACTGCCGGCTGGTTGCCCACCACAGACACTGTCTGGCCGTTCATGCGCGCAAACCCAATGACAATGTTCTTGGCGTAGTCGGGCATGATTTCGAAAAAGTTTCCGTCGTCCACCACCTGTTTAAAGCAGTACATCAAATCGTAGTCTATACCACAGTAAATACAGTGCCTACCCGCTGCACCACGTCCTTCATATTGTACGCCTTTGTAGAGTCGGTGGGAACAATCGTGTCCAGCACAGGGTCAAGTCGTTGCCTGAGACAATTGACAATCATTGACCAAATATATACACAATACGTACGGGTCGTCGTCAGTGTATCGAATGGGTGCTTCGTGGCGGCTTGACAGTGGAAGAAAGTCAAAGAATTCCCGGAGAAGTCGCAAACCTTCCACGTCGTTCTCGAATGCAGCATGCGCCACACCGGACTTGGCCGTGTGTGTCTTGGCTCCGCCCAGTTCCTACATCAATTAGATTAGTACGTTACGGTTGTCAGTGCCATTCAATAATAACCTCCTGGGTGACAGTCTCGTTGGTGACCGCCTTGACCACGTCGGGGCCAGTGACAAAGAGGTAGGAAGAGTCGCGGATCATAAAGATGAAGTCAGTGAGCGCCGGAGAGTATACGGCGCCTCCCGCACACGGCCCCATAATCATGGAGATCTGCGGCACAACACCAGAAGCCAATACGTTTTTCTAAACATATGAATATTATAACATGCGAATACTTCTAATGTAATGAGGACCTGCCTGAAAGATGTCGGCGTAGCCAGCCAGCGAATCGACTCCTTCTTGAATGCGCGCACCTCCAGAATCATTCAGACCAATGATGGGAGCGCCAACCAGCATGGCCTTGTCCATCACCTAACAATCTTGCAGCTCTGCAGATATGTAAACACAGAGTACACCCACCTTGCAAATCTTGGCGGCGTGGTTCTTTGACAGCGAACCGCCAAACGCCGTAAAGTCCTGGCTGAACACAAACACCGGCCGCCCATTGATTTTGCCGTGGCCGACCACAACACCATCTCCCGTGATGCGCTGCTTCTCCATGCCGAAATCGTGGCAATCGTGCTCCACAAAGGCGTCGTACTCGCGGAATGTGCCGTCGTCGAGCAGGAGCGTCAGCCGCTCGCGTGCCGTCAATTTTCCCTGGCACGGATGAGCGCGTGCATTATTACACTCCAACAGGTGGCCCCCGTACCTTGGCATGCTGGGCGTCGATACGCTTCTGCCCGCCGCCCAGCTCGGCATCGCGGCGCTTCTGATCGATGCGCTTCTGCACGGCGTTAGCGGGCGCGGTTGGCAACGACGCCGGGTCCACGTGCAGTGCACTGCTCAGCGGGCGTGCACCATGTGGAAACACGCGTGCAGTGCGCACCGAGGCGCGTGCAGACAGCAAAGCGCCGCACTGTCCCGCCAGGCGTCCACAATGAAGCATGGCGTGTGAATGTAATGTGCGCGGCTGCAACAGTCGGGCGGCTGTTGCGTAATTGTTGCCTGTGAGACATTGCTGTCATATAAATATGGTGTGCCAAACTGCAGAGATTTATTTAGTCACTACATGTTGAAGACTTTTGCAACCATTGCACGCTGTGACACATTCAAGAGACTGGAGTATTTGTGGACGGCCTGCTGTCCCAGCATGTAGCACAGCAAGCGCGAGCGTAGATCCAAGTGGACTATATGACGATCGCCGACTACAACTGGGCCAGGTAGCGGATTACCGCGGTCGAAGAACGGTAGTGTGACGCTAAAACACAGCAGTGGCGTATCGGATATGTTTGGCATCCATTTGTCGCGGTGTGCAGCTGAACGAGAGCAATACCAATTGGCGGGATCTGCTTTTGTCAAGTTTTCGGCGCACTCAGTTGATGACACGTATACATCTCCTCGTTCGTTCTTTGGAGTGAATGCAGCTTTGCAAAAGTACCCAATATTTCTGTACCAGCCATTCGGTCCGGCTTTAGGTGCTGGCAGTACAAAAGTATTTGATTCGGCATTGCAGCAATGTGTCCTGAACAACATGTCACCACATTTTGTCTCTTGCATAATATGTTGCGGAGCAGCAACCTTCTTGACATAGTCATGGAAACCCTCCGGAATCTCCCGCCAAGCGGCATCCTTATCTGGAATTTGTTTCCACCATGCCATGGCGAAGCAAAATGCGATGTAGTTGTCAAGGTAGATCTGTGATCTGCCAGCAAAGACATCATAAATCAGCTTATTCCTGAAAGCTTGTTCAGCCGCGGAAATTGTCTTCATTGTGTAAAATGCTGCCTCAAGAACCGCCGGTTCCGCATGCCAATAAGTTTGATGATTGGAAACCACCTTTCGAAGCATGAATAGCCCAGTCGTGACAATTTCGGTGGCATGCTCACCGCTAATGGGAGTTTGAACAGTAAAGTCGACTCCACACTTCAAATATGAAAGCTTGAGCAAATTAAATAGCGAGTGCGGTTGAATGTCAATCGTTGCATTGGTATCAATATGCGTGGGGGTGTAGGCACTCTCGGAGACTTTCTCCCCCAACCAAAGAATTCCTTCCCGTGGCGTATGATTTGTAATCAGGTTCAACATGTTTTCATTCAACACTTGCTGAAATCCAGTCGACACAACAGCTTTGATCGCTGCTTGACCAATTTTTGACGAAGCAGTGTCGTCACCTTTCGACAGCCGCTCAATTAATCTGGTGACAAATCGCGGGCGACCTTGCGAGATGTAACACACTTCATTCAGCAGCACTGAGTGTCTTGTGCCAGTATACGGTATAACATTGGATTAAGAAAGGCTTCAAGAATATTTCGAACGTCGACTGCATTGTAGTATGTAAAGTCGGTGAACACGTTGAGGCCTCCTTTGCTACCCACGGCTGATGAGTACAACTGCACATCGGCCAAGCTGGAATCTGTGCCACACCAAATTGACGGGGCGTTCCAATACGCAAAACGAACAAAGTGATGAAACAAGGAACGGTTGTGCATTCCCTCATTGTCAGTGTATCTGTCTGCATTATTGGAACTATTTTTTGTGCTTGATCGACAACCAAAATGTAGTTCTTAAGGTACGTGTAACACAGGTGCCGAACCTCGTAACCACTGTATTTCTTTGACAGAAGCACGTATAGTACTCTGCTCGCGTAGAAGAAGCCACTACAATGCTGTACTGCAAGCCGGCGGAGAAAAGGTCTTGTGACATCGCCATCCGTATCGATTTGCTCTATAATCGCCACTCTAGCGATCAAGAAGCAATAAAGCAAGCGATCAGTCTCCGATTCAAGAACAGCGGGATTTGCAACGCAATCGGACCTCTCCGCTAGTCTTTGAATATCATCAACAAGTGCCACAAAGTCCCCATGCTTGGAAACGTCAAAGTAGAGACTCTTTTGTCGTAGGCAAATGTCCAGACAGGTGCGCGTCTTTCCACGACCACTCGCTCCTACCAGCATTGTTACATTGCCAGCGAAGAAAGTATCCGGGGTCATGCGTTTATACGGCATCTTCATCCCCAGTGGTTCCAAGATTTTGTCCCAAGATTGATCGAATATGGAGTTGGCTTTAACTCTTGAAATATCTTCACTGCACATTGCGCTGACATCATTTTGCTTCAGAAATGAAGCTATTAGCCCGGCGACTTTTTCGGCACCAGGACCTTTAAGTTGAGGCGTATAAACTTTGCTACAGATCATTCTAACAAATAACAAAATTCTTAAATAGCTCACTTCTGGTTCTACAATTTTGAATACAGCTTTAAGGACGGCCTTTTGAGAATCGGGACTAGAAGCTCGCCGGAATCGATCCATTGCATCATCAAGGTCATATTCTGCATCATACGGCAGGAAGGAATATTGACCACCAAAGTGTTTAGCGAGGCTAACGCGCAACAGCTGCAAGGATAAAATTTGTTTTTCAGACGCCAACAGACAGACCTTTTTATCATGACTCGAGTCGATTGTAGGGGCGGTAGCTGAAGCCGATGAGATGCAACTAGATGCGGCAACATTTTCATCATCATGGCGTACTCGAAAGCGCGCAACCTTGCCATGGGCGCGTCGCGTCTGATTGTCATCATCGTCCCAGTCCGACATGGCGTAATAGTAATGTTAAGCGGCTAAATGATGGCTTAATGGCTAAAATGTTTAGCGGATAATTTTCAGCTGTGTAAATATTTACAACAGAGTAGCAACATATGTCTGTTCAGAGAAACAGTATCAAAGAACTCCACCACTTCTAAAACCTCCACTGAAGACCCGCAGCCAACCATGATGGGCGCAGTGCGCCTGGCGCTGAGCACACCTCGCTATGTGCTACTTTGGCTGTGCTGCCTGAACGCCTTGGTCTCGTATGCTGGTAAGGTGACGGTAACTGTGACTTGTGTGTGCGCGTACTCACCTTGGCAGACAGGACCAACATAGCCATCGCCATCCTGCCGATGGCCACCGAGTTCAACTGGTCAAAGAGCCGGCGCGGCTTCGTGCTGAGCGCCTTCTACTACGGCTACGCTTGCACACAGCTCCCAGGCGGCTACCTGGCGCAGCGCATCGGCGGCAAGTGGCTGCTGGCCGGCAGCTGCGCCCTGTGGTCCCTGTTCACGGCGCTGACACCGGTGGCGGCGCGTGCGGGCATGCCGTGGCTGATACTGTGCCGTATATCGCTCGGACTGTCGGAGGGAGGCGGCTTCCCGGCCATCATGGCACTGATATCGGAGCATGTGCCGCCCCATGAACACTCGCGTTCGATTGCATTCGTGTTTGGCGGATGCTACGCCGGCGCCATCATCGCCAACATTGTCTCGTCACGTCTGATTATGGTGCCCGAGTCGTCGGGTGGCGGTTGGCCGTCCATATTCTACCTATTTGGCGGCATCGGACTGCTGTGGCTGGTGCCGTGGTTGTCGTTGGCGGTGCCGCCGCCCGCATCCGCGCTAGACGCGCACGGCAAGGTCAGCCGCAGCGCAGATTGTGTGATGGAGATGGACACGCGGCGCGGGGCGACAGATGGCGGTGACGGCTCAGACTCGGAAGACACGGCCCCGCTGCACACGCGGATGGCCACGCTGCTGGACGAGCAGACGTTCTCGTTCACGGCGGTGTCTCCCCAGAGTGCCACCAGTCCCAAGACAATGTGGCACCGCGCAGGCACCGCTGCAGAGGACACTGACTCTGCCACACTGGCAACCGCCCGCGCCTCTGGTGGAGGAGTGCCGTGGCGAAAACTTTTTTGCACATGGCCCGTCTTTGCGTACTTGGTTGCCAACTTTACGCAGGCATGGTCCTTCTGGCTGATGATCAACTGGCTGCCGGCCTACTACCAGGACCAGTTCCACGCCGACATCAAGGACATTGGCATCTACACCAGTACGTGATAATGCTACTTGTCATTATATATATAGTAAATGGCATCGTAGTATTGCCGTACGCGGTGCAGGGAATAATGGGCAACGTTTCGGGTATGGCTGCCGACGCACTGATTAATAAGCGGGGTGTGCGCAAGGTCACAGTGCGGCGGTGGATGCAGTTTTGCGGCATGGTCGGCATGTCGCTGTTTACGCTGCTCGCCGTACTAATACCGCAAAATATTGAACAAGGCGCCGCACTAATCACCACGGCCATGGGACTGTACACGTTGACGTTTGCCGGTGTGTCTGTCAACCATCTGGATATTGCACCGCGCTTCGCAGCCACCGTGTACGGCATCGGCAACACTGCCGGACAGATACCGGGCATAGTGGGAGTGTGGTTGACGGGGTGGATGCTGGATGTCACGGACGGGAATTGGCTTGTAGTGTTTGGAGTGGCGGCCGTGATCTCGGTACTGGGTGCAACTGTCTGGGTGCTGCTGTGCAGTGCGGACCCGCTGCCATTACAGGAAGATGGTGACGTCGGGGATGGCGACTATCTACAGGGCAGTCAAGATTATCGCAATTAGTAGTAGATTATATAGTGTACAATATACATAAGGAAACTGTGGTGTGAGATTGCTGTGTAGATATATTGTGATTCCTGCATAAGTAGAAGATCAAGATATGTACTTAGCGGACTCGTAGATCTCACAGCTGCAGTCTGTGCTACTTCGTCTCATAATTTGTGATAGAAAATTCCTATTTACCGCATACACAATGTTAATACTGCGACATCGCATCCGCACGCTGCCAAGCCGCTGGGCTCATGGCCGCTCCGCTTACTCTGTGCGTCATCATACATGGTAGTATATAAAGCAGCTAATGTCCACAGTCCATGTGCGCGCCCCTGTCCGTGGTAGACCCGGAGCTGCACCAGATTGTCGAGTGCGAGAAGCGGCGCCAACGCGACTCCATCGTCCTCATCCCGTCAGAGGCAAGAGCACCCATTATACATAGCCAGCATCTTACACCTAGAACTTTACATCGCGCGCCGTGATGGACGCTCTGGGATCCTGTATGCAAAACAAGTACTCGGAAGGTTATCCAGGCGCGCGCTACTACGGCGGCAACGAGTTCATCGACATGGCCGAGCGTCTGTGTCAGCAGCGTGCACTGCAAGCGTTTCGGCTGGACGGCGGCAAGTGGGGCGTGAACGTGCAGGCGCTGTCTGGGTCACCCGCCAATCTGCAGGCATACTCTGCCGTGCTGAAACCGCATGATCGCCTGATGGGTCTGGACTTGCCGCATGGTGGCCAGTACGTTGGTTATTGTATTTTATGTGGTGGATAGTACTGATGTAGGCTGCAGCCTGTCGCACGGGTATCAAACCGACAGCAAAAAGATCTCCGCCATATCGACCTATTTTGAGACGATGCCATACCGGCTGGACGAGTCTACTGGTGACATTACTCTTATAGTGCTGTCCACTTGTTAATAGTTCAAGGCCTTATTGATTATGACGCGCTGGAAAAGACAGCCACGCTCTTCCGACCAAAGTTGATTGTTGCCGGTGCCAGCGCTTACTCGCGTCACATCAACTATGAGCGCATGCGCAAAGTCAGCTATACAAATTCTGCATATCGACTTATTTCATTATCTGCTAGATTGCGGATAAAGTGGGCGCATATCTGCTGGCGGATATTGCACATACCAGTGGCCTGGTGGCGGCGGGAGTCATGCCATCGCCGTTTGAGTATGCCGACATTGTCACCACCACCACACACAAGTCACTGCGCGGTCCTCGCGGTGCCATGATATTCTTTCGACGCGGTGTGCGCTCCGTGGACAAGAAGGGTCGAGGTGTGTTAATTCGGATCTCAATGTTTGGTTTTTAACATCACAGAAATTGTATACGACCTGGAGGAAAAGATCAACTTTTCCGTCTTTCCCGGCCATCAGGGCGGCCCTCACAACCACACAATATCTGCGCTGGCCGTGGCACTGAAGCAGGTATTACATTTGAACTTTGACTGAAACGCTTCCTCAGATAATCGTACCGAAAGGCACAATCGGCCGAATTCAAAGAGTACCAGGCAAACGTGCTCAAGAACTGCCAGGCATTTGCCGCCACCTTTACGAAGCTAGGATACACCCTGGTTTCTGGTGGCACCGACAATCACCTGCTGCTCGTGGATCTGAAACCTTCTGGCGTGGACGGTGCTCGCGTGGAGCGCATTCTCGAGCTGGCCAACATTGCCGTGAACAAGAACACTGTCCCCGGCGACAAGAGTGCCTTCATCCCCGGCGGCATCCGAATGGGTGCGTGTGTAATATAATTTGTGCGTTTTTTTGTAACATGTAGGCACCCCGGCCATGACCACGCGAGGATTCAAGTCGGGAGACTTTGTCACCACTGCAGAATTCGTGCACCAGGCCGTGCAAATCACCCGTGATGCAGTCAAGACGCTCAATGCTAATGAGAGTAAGCACAAGCTCAAGGATTTCAAGGACGCTGTGGGCGAGGACGGCGGCCCGGTGGCGGACAAGGTGCAGTCACTCAAGGCCAAAGTGGAGGCGTTTGCCCGCACATTTCCCGTTGTTGGCTACACCGAGCAAGGTAAACTAGTATGTTGTACTTGCTATCTGTATACATTGAACACATCTGTGTATGTACATATAACCATCAGCACGTATAACACACACTTGCAGAAGCGCGGTGAGCTGATTACTCACACTCCTCCATTCAATAAACAACACTCATCACACTTGCAAAATGCAATTACGCGCCAAGACTTCCTTGCTGTGGCGATGCCGCGTGCTCCCCGGCAGCCTGCGTGCATATAGTACTGGCACCACATCCTCATCGCCGCCCACCATGCTGCAAACTATGGCGCGTATCCGTCGGGAGCGCGAGGGCGTGTCCATCGCTGCAGTCAAAGAGGCGCTGACCGCGTCCAACAATGGCTACACGGCCGCCTTGAAGTGGCTCGACAGCCGCGCCCTGACCGTCGGCCAGAAGAAGCAGCTGGAGAAGCAGGCGCGTGGCAGCCGCGAAGGTGTGGTCTGCGTGCTGGAGCGCAAGGGTGTCGGCGCCATCATGGTGGAGGTGAACTGCGAGACGGATTTCGTGGCGCGCACGGCCCAGTTCCAGTCGCTGGTGGCGCAGATCGCCGGCACCGCGCTCCTGCTGCATCGACCGCGCCCTCTATTGTCGGCTGCTGCGTCCCGCTACACCATGCACGACATGGGTGCCGATATGGACGCGTCTGTGCTGCGTCTGCCCATCTTGCCTGATCCGCGACTCATTGCCAGCAGTGGCATTAATGGTGCTACAGCCGTGGCAGGCAATTCCGCAGTGGAGACTACAGAGCGCACGGTGCAGGACGCGATTGCCGAGTGTGTCGGTCGGCTGGGCGAGGCGATATCGGTAAGACGCGCCGTTCTGGCTCTGCCGCCCAGTGGCCGCGCCGTCGACACCACCGCCAGCCATCTATACGTGCACACGCACGGCAACTTTCCCGTGCATTCCGTGTCGTCAACTGCGGACTCGACGACGTCGACAAGCTCTGGCCTGAACATTCAGTTTGCCAAGATTGGCGGCATGGCTGTGCTGGAGACGGCATCTGCGTCTACTTCGTCTGTAGACGTTGCCAAGTTGGACACCATTGGCAAGCAGTTGGTGCAGCATATTGTCGGCATGAAGCCCACGTCAATGTCTGACCAGGATGAAAACAGTCTACTCCAACAGCCATGGCTCTTCAACCCCGAGCACTCGGTGGCACAAGTTCTGCACAGCTGTGACAATGCTTCGTGCTGTCAGTTTGTGCGTTTCGAGTGCGGGGAACCGGAAGAGTCGGTTGCGGTTGGAATTGTCTCGGCGCCGTCTTTTGGCCAGTGTGAGGAGTCTACTGAACACCATCACCATCAACATGGCCACCAGCAAGTGCAAGAACAACTTCTCCACGCCACCGGTTAGAAACTCTCTCTCTAAATGATTAAAAAAAAAGATTATCTTAAATCTGATATATTTGTATGGAGACACCCCGATATTGAGCGGAATATTATTCTACTTGTCGGACGGGGAAATCATGTTCTCGGGGCGCACCCATTCGGCAAACTGCTGCTCCGTCAACAGCCCAAGCGCCATGGCCGCCTCCTTGAGCGTGGTGCCCTCCTTGTGCGCCTTCTTGGCAGCCTTGGCCGCGTTGTCGTAACCAATGTACGGATTGAGTGCCGTGACCAACATCAGGGACTCGTGCAGCAGCTGATCGATGCGCTGGCGATTCGGCTCAATGCCCACCACGCAGTTCTTATTGAACGAGACCGAAGCATCGGCCAGCAGGCGTGTCGAGTGCAACAGGTTCTTTATCAGCACCGGTTTAAACACATTCAACTATAAATGTGAATTTTAGATGTAGACTACACAACATTATCACACCTCAAAGTGACCACTGGCACCTGCAACGGACACGGCAGTCTGGTTGCCCATCACTTGGGCGCACACCATGGTCATGGCCTCACATTGAGTCGGATTCACCTGTGATCGTTGAGAATACACAAATGTTGGTGTATACCTATTGTGTTACCTTGCCGGGCATGATGCTGGAACCAGGCTCGTTCTCGGGCAAGCTCAGCTCACCGAGACCGCACCGCGGCCCCGACCCCAAGAACCGAATGTCATTTGCAATCTTCATCAGCGACACCGCCACCACATTCAGCATGCCGTGCGCCTCAACAATGGCATCATGCGCGGCCAGCGCTTCGAATTTGTTGGGCGCAGTGACGAACGGCAAGCCGGTGGTCTCGGCCACCTTGCTGGCGATCTTGACATCCCAGCCACGACGGGTGTTCAGTCCCTTTAATATAAAGTGTTCTTTGTCTAGCAATGATATATAACGGTACCGTTCCAACAGCCGTGCCTCCTTGGGCCAACTGGTATAGACGTGGCAAGCACGATTTGACGCGGTCAATTCCATAGGTCAACTGCATGGCGTATCCCGAGAACTCTTGGCCCAAAGTCAGTGGCGTGGCGTCCTAATACAGACTTGTATATTCAAACTTGTTATTATCAACACACATGCCTGCAGGTGGGTGCGCCCGATCTTGATAATATCGTTGAAGTTTGTGGCGCAAGTGTTCAACTGGTCGCGCAGCTGCGTCAATGCCGGAACGAGGCGACGTTCCAACTCGATGGCGGCGCAAATATGCATCGCCGTGGGGAACCTGAGTTGAGGTTGAGTCACGTTGTGGCACGGAAGTCCATCGACACAAAACATCAACGCACGTGTCGTTGGAGGACTGCGACATGTTTACGTGGTCGTTGGGGTGCACAGGGTTCTTGCTGCCCAGCTTGCCGCCCAGCAGTTCGATGGCACGGTTCGATATGACCTCGTTCACGTTCATGTTGCTCTGGGTGCCGGACCCCGTCTGCCACACCACCAGCGGAAAGTGCGACATCAGCTTGCCGTCAATGACCTGATAAGTCATTAGACCCATACATCGACAATAGATATATCTACAAAAGTACCTCGTCGGCGGCACGGACAATGGCGTCACCGACTTTAGCATCCAGCTTGCCGTACTCCATATTGACCAGAGCGCATGATTTCTTCAGTATGCCGAATGCACTGATCACCGGCTCGGGCATGCGTTCCGTCTCGCCGCCAATGTCAAAGTTTTGCAGCGAGCTAACACGAAAGAGGTCGGCATGAGGTCATATCAGCAGACGCACACGCAAGGCCTACCGCTGCGTCTGCGCGCCCCAGTACTTGGCGGCCGGCACCTGGATATCGCCAAACGTGTCCTTCTCCACGCGGTACTGCGACGCCATCTGCAAATCAAAAAAAGTGTATGTTAGCCATGCTAGAAAGCATGCAGCCCGCGAAGGACAAGCACGTGCCGTGCCAGTGGAAAGACGCGACCGAGCAGTTGCCAAACGAAGCGCCTTCATTGTTGCTTGCTTAAATCACGTTTGATTGTGCGTTGTACATTTGTACGGCTTTAATAGTTCCAAATTTAGAGCCGCCTGCCATCACCATCAACAATGTCAGCCATTCTATAGACTATAGTCACGCAAGATGGTAGCATATGGAAGCGAAAGGAGTAATTCACGGCGATCTGTAAGATCATAACGTCAACATATTGGCGGGTGTTTCGACTTGCCAGCCAAGATTGTGGGTGATCAATTTTGGGCTGTCTACATTGCTCCAGGAACACAGCATCGCGTAACATCGTCGCTATGTAGTCGACGAAGGAAGGTGGAAAAGTAATCCTTCGACCAGCTACGACCAAGTTGGTGCAGAAACTTTGTCTGCATAAGCTCGTAGCACGGTGTGAACGTTGTCGCGTTGTCGGACGACCGATGCGTGCTCACTTGCTCGGAGGAGAAGAGGGAGGAGGGCGGGCAAGATGGCTGCTGGAGGAATCTGCTGCTCGTTGAGCACTTGTTAAAAGTTCCGTTCAGCGTTGTTGTTGTACTTTGTCCTTATCACACTCGTACCGTGAGAACAGCGTCACTATATATATTACACACACACACACACAAGATGATTGCACTTCGACCGCCGCTGGCATCGCTGGCAGTGCGGGCGTGCCGACTACCCGCGCGGCGTCGCCTGCTCAACACCAGTGCTGTACCGCATGATGCTAGCGCTGCCGTCACCTCGACCCCACCCCCGTTTGACAAGGTTCTGATTGCTAATCGCGGCGAGATCGCATGTCGCGTCATGCGCACCTGCAAGCGCATGGGGGTGAGTGCGGCACACGGTTGTCTTCTGGTGCACACACACAATGTCTACATATGACTGCATGTGCATAGATTAAAACCGTGGCCGTGTACTCGGACGCGGATGCAAACTCTCTGCACGTGCGTCTCGCTGATGAAGCGGTCAATGTGGTGTGTATCAACGTGCTGCGACGGCCGTGTTGCGCACTCAATTAACTTGACCAGGGCCCGGCACCCTCAAGCCAGAGCTACCTGAAGATTGACCGCATACTTCAGGCGTGCAAGGATACCGGAGCTCAGGCTGTCCATCCCGGTATGTCATTAATGTACTAAGGAAGACGTCGTTTAATCTATATATTTCCCAGGATATGGGTTCCTGTCGGAGAAGAGCGAGTTTGTTCACGCATTGGACGCGGCTGGAGTTGTGTTTATTGGCCCTAGCGAGCCGTCCATTGTACATATACCTAGATCTCTACAGTATAGCTCATCCTCATCGCAAACAGGCTGCGATGGGTGACAAAATCCAGTCCAAGATTCTGGCCAAGAAAGCCGGTGTCAACACTATTCCCGGCTACAATGGCGTCGTCGAAGATGTTAACCATGCCATGAAAATCGGTGCGTGTGCCAGTAGTAACTGGGCAGAGACGAACATTAATTCATTTAGCAAACGAGATCGGATATCCCGTGATGCTGAAGGCTTCGTCAGGCGGTGGTGGCAAGGGTATGCGCATTGCCTGGTAAGTTTATTTTTGCCCAAGTTCTCAACACCTGGTACTTAACCGCCCAATAGGAACGACAAGGAGGTGAAGGAGAGCTTCAAGCTGGCAACGGCCGAGGCAGTTTCCAGTTTTGGCGATGGACGCCTGCTCGTTGAAAAGTTTGTCGACAATCCTCGCCACATTGAAATCCAACTCATTGGCGACAAGCACGGCAATATGGTACTACTTTGGGAAATTCTGATATCTGTGTTAAACTTTGCGCGTAGTATTACCTGCCGGAGCGTGAGTGCTCGATCCAGCGTCGCAACCAAAAAGTAATTGAAGAAGCTCCGTCCACTCACATTGACCAGGCCACGCGCGAGGCAATGGGCAAGCAGGCCGTTGCGCTGGCCAAGGCTGTCGGCTACTACTCGGCCGGCACCGTGGAGTTTCTGGTGGACCCGCAGCGCAACTTTTACTTTCTCGAGATGAATACGCGGCTGCAAGTGGAACACCCCATCACCGAGTACATTACTGGCCTGGATCTGGTGGAGCTGATGCTGCGCGCGGCTGCCGGCCAAAAGTTGGAGATGGATCAAAATGTACTCAACAAGCCCAAAGGATGGGCGTTCGAGTCGAGAGTTTATGCGGAAGACCCCAAGAAGTACCTGCCGTCCATTGGCCGATTGAACACATATATTGAGCCGCAAGGCGGCCCAGAAGTCCGCTGCGACACTGGCATCATTGAAGGATCCGAGATTTCTGTCTACTATGGTTCGTGGACTGTAATGTGTTGATATAACTCAATCATTACAGATCCCATGATCTGTAAGCTGTGTACACACGGACCCGACCGTGCAACGGCTCTAGCTCGGATGACCAAGGCTCTGGACTCGTATGTCATCAAAGGTATTAAGCAGCAGTTTTGTGTAATCATTTTCGCTTACTGTACCATATGTATAGGAGTCACGCACAATATATCACTGTTGCGCGAAGTGGCAACGCACCCACGCTTTGTATCGGGCAAGATCTCGACCAAATTCCTGGCAGAAGAGTACCCTACTGGATTTGCGGGTCATGTGCTGCAGGAAGCCGAGAAGGAAAAATTGCTGGCGGTGGCTGCCTGGATTTACGCTCAGCGCGATATACGCAACCGCAGCTGGGCCAAAGCGGAGGATGTGTCCATTCCACACCGCTGGAGCCTGCACATTGCCACTGACCCGGCGCAAGAGCCTACAGAAGTTAGCGTGCAATTAACTGATGACGGCGACTTTGAGGTAGACGCTGAATTGTTGTATTGGGTGTCAGAGTAGCTAAATTGATTGTCAGACCACGATCAATGGGAAGGTGATGGATGTCACGGCGGACTGGCCGATCGATTCGTCTCTTGTCAATGCTTTCGTCAATGAAGATTCTATAACGCTGCAGTTCTTGGACGCGCTTGCTCTCGGCTTTCGCGTATCATTCATGGGCACCAAGGTGTGCTTAACATTAATGGCAAGTATAGTTACTAACACAAATTTAAAGTATGACGTATCTGTGAAAAATGCGAACCAGCAGCGACTGTCGCGCTTCATGAAGGAAAAGCCCAAGATGGACATGAACAAGTTCATTCTGTCCCCGATGCCCGGCACAGTGGTCTCTCTGGCAGTCAAGGTGGGCGACGTGATTGCCGAGGGTGCGGAGGTTGCTGTGGTGGAAGCCATGAAGATGCAAAATGTGCTGCATGCTGGACAGGCCGGACGCGTCAAGAAGATCTATGTGGCAGAGAGTGCCACGGTGCAGGCCAGTGACATTCTCATTGAATTTGAAGACATTGCATCGGCAGCTACAGCCACCAAGAAGGCATAGGGGCATGAAATGCTTAACAAGCATCATAAACCACGTGTGAACATGATCATGAGTAATTGTTGGTGTGAATGTCAATGTAGCGCACTCCACCGCTGCCCACGTCCCCGCCTTGCATCAACTGGCGCACCCAGTCCCCCATCCGTTTCATGGAAAAGAAGTATTCTTTGGAGAAGGGAAAGACGGGTAGTACGTGAACCATGTCGCGATAAATCTCCGCGGTCAACGACGAGTGTTCCATCGCCGGGTCCGCTTCGTTCAACTTTACCATACGCCACACATGCTTCGATTCTTTGACAAATGTGTCAGCACGCATCTTCGGCTGAGCGGCAGCAAGCGCCGACGTAGCCTCGCCGACCCATGGCAGCATTTGCTGCGGGGGATAGAGCGCCTTGTCCTTCTGGGAGGAGTAAACAGTGGCCAGCTGATCGCTGAGCAAAATTTCACACGCGCCACACTGCGAAAGAATGGGCGGTAGACCAAACGACAAATCGGCGGCGCGCGCGGGCGAGATGTACGGATTGCCGAGAACGTACTGCTCCAACCGTTTCAACTCGGTTGAGTCGGCATACGCATCGACTACGCCCACTCCGGCCGCATAGAGGTACCCGGGATTGATTGGCGGGTCTGGCTGTGCATTTGGATCGGCCAAGTAGTCCAAGCCGTGGTTCAGTGAGACCGATGGCATGGTCAGTGACAGATCCACCCACGGCGAGAACAGCACCGCCCCGGCCGGCATGGGAATGGGGAGTCCCAGGGAAGCAGACAGCTCATGGCCATGATCGCGCAAAAACACCAGCATGCACAGCGCGGCACCTCCGCCAGCCGAGTCGCCCATTAAAACAATGCGGTTCGCGGGCACACCGCTACGCAGCAGATAAATGTACGCCGACAACACGTCCAGCAAGGCGCCTGTACATACGTTAGAACATCAATTAGCATGCAGTGCATGTTTGTACATGGGAACGGCCGCTCCGGCGCCAGGCGATAGTTGACGCTGAATACGCTTGCTTCCAGTTCTGCGGAAATGTTTGCAATGATTCCGCGGGTGCTCACCGAGGACATGGCCACGTAGGCGCCGCCGTGGATGTACATCACCACACAGCGATCGAGCTCCGATGCATCGGGACCGTAGTACGCGGATGTGCGTACCCACTCGGCGGTGGACGGCGGGTCGTCCGCGCTGGACTGCAGGTGTCGATGCGTCTCCACGAGAAACGGTTGCAGTGCCGACTGTGCCAAGGCCATAATCTCGGTATCCATGCGCGGCACATCTATCTCTGGCTCCACGGTGACGCGTAGGTCCACATCACCCCTCGGAGCCGCTGAGGTGTGCCCATAGAGTTTTCTCCGCCGCCTGTCATACTTTATCGTCTCCTTCTCAATGGTCTTGAGGGGTTTGACGGCCCAGCCCTCGGCGGCCACGCGCCTCTTCCTTAACCTCTTGGCTAGTCCATCGCGTGTTGTCTGCGCTGGGGGAAGATCATCTGCGGCACGCGTGAGATACTGACAGATGATGACAAAACCTTTGCTGGCACCTTTCTGCGCCATCTTGACCGCGTAGACCAGCACGGCCATAACGACACTGAAGCGCAGGGACCACGTAGGCCGGAGAGGTCCCACAAACGCGTGACGAAGCACTGCAGCCAGCGCCATCCCCAGCACGCAGAGGCCAAAGATTGCTTTGCGCAGTGATTTCATCTGGGTTGAGTAAAGTAGTAGAATATTCCAAGCTAGTTAAATAACAAGACCGCAAGGAACTAATGAAATTTTAAAGCAAAGCATCGGTGCGCTGGCTGTTCTCAGCCTGGACTCATTTGCCGACGTGCATACCAGTACTAAATTTATAACTCTTTGCAATATCTTTGTGAGCGGGTTTCCGGAATCGCAATGCTGCAGCGCTTTCGATAAAGTGGCATAACAATATCGATATCATCAAAGTTTCTCGCACCCGAATAGTTTGCTTTAGACTTGAGCACTACTCGTCTTAATCAATATATTATGTAAAGTCAGACAACGTGTTGGTTGAAATGGGAGCTATATACTGTTTTGCTGTCAGGCACAGAGGTCTCTTATTTACTCGAAAACAAACACGCGGCCTCTGCAGTTGTTGTTTTCGTGCGCACTTTTGTGCACACTGTATCAGAGCATGTGGACAATAACAGGAATAGTCTGCTGTCTCGTCGCTGCAGTGCGCCTCAGTTTCGCTGCTTCTATCAATAGTTCCTTCACTTGGGTAGACGGTTCTAATCTTGCGCGATACGCGGTAAGCGTTGGAGCGGCACAAGGCGAATACTCGTTCCAAAATCAACCTGGATCCCGACGAAGCCATTGTCTACAGTGGCAGAACGACCTGCAGAAGCTGTTTCTTTTTGGTGGTTTCGTGTCTACAGGTGCGTACATATCTTCTGTTGATGCTTTCATAACACATCACGCGGCAGGACTGCTGAATGATCTGTGGGCGTATGACCTGGACACCCTGTCGTGGGCCTGGCTAGCGGGCCAGCCAACCTCGGTTAACGTTGCTCCAATATACGGAAAGCAATCGCTCGAGGATCCTCTAAATAATCCCGGTAGTATAACTGGTATGGCGTGCACCATATCACCGGTGGATGGCCATTTTTATGTGCACGGCGGCAAGTCCACATTCAGTCAACCAAACGGAACCATGACAGGTATTGAACACCACTGTCATTTAAAGATTTAGCTAACAAAATACAGGCAGCGTCAGCGACTTGTGGAGATATAACATGATTACGCATAATTGGGTGTGGTTGAGCGGCGATGGTCAATTATCTGGCGCTTCCAACTCAACCGACATCAACGTCTTGTGGCCGGCGCATCGAGAAGGTTCAAGTATAAGTGGCCATTACGTGCGGCCCGTACTGCTTCTGTTTGGCGGCAATGGTTTTTGCAACGGCAGAGCGCAAGGTAACAATGTTGTCGTTTTTAGGAACTTGCGTACAATGTGCAGGCTACTTGCTCGACCTCTGGGAATTCTCAATATCCAACACGAAATGGACAAGGATCGGCGGCAATTCCAACTGCAACTCGGTTGGAAACTATAATGCGGGTCTCAACATTCCGTCAGACAATAGTTTCCCGCCAGCTCGCTGGCAACATCAGATAGTTGTCGCAACAACTGGTGACCTGTACTTATTTGGCGGAGCAGCATCTAATTCTACCAGTAAGTCCTGAGAAAAAAACATACTTTTCAATTCAACCTGCAGCCACGATCACTTTTTCAGACATGTGGAAGTTCACATATTCTGGTACGAATCAGTGGATATGGATCGGTGGAGATGATTCGGCGAACCAAAGAGGCCAATACAGTCCAATAGGAACTTATGGCGCTATATACCGTCCGAGTGCGCGCTTCAACTTTGAAATGCAGCAGGTCGGAAATCTGCCGCTGCTGTTGGTGATGTCAGGCAGTACATTCTCGAATGTGCCAAAGGGTGACGCGTGGCTGTTTGATCTGAATTCCCAGCGGTGGGCCTATGTTGGCGGTACAACAATCTTTAACGTTCCTGGCCAGTACGGAAGTATTGGCATTCCATCCAATTCTACGATGCCAGGCTGCAGGAGCTTGCATGCGATGGCCTGCCAATTCTACTCGACAACTTGTTACATCTACGGAGGCAGTGGATTCGATAGCGTCGGTACTAATAGTTTACTGGCTGACTTGTGGCAGATCGACATCAACGGATATTCGATTTCGAAGCCATCTTCCACTGCGCGCACCAGCACTTTGGCTGTAACCTCATCCTCTTTGCCACCATCAATTACAGATTCGAATGCGATTTCTATTTCTTCCACAACGATCGCCGAGTCATCAGATACTGAAACTACACCAGCAGTGACCGAAATAGCGTCTGGAACAACAACCGGAGCAGCAACTGGATCAGCAACTATATCAGGCACTGGAACTGCGACTGGAATAGCGGCCACGCCGACTAGCATCAGAACGGCAACATCATCCGGTAGGAATATTACATTCCTCCCCAATGTATCATAACATCATGCATCAGTTACCGATGGCGACCATCAGGCGTTCGATTTCAACAGTTTTGATCAGTATATTACCACGCCGGTTTCAATAGTTGTGATGGCAGCTTCCGCAGCACTTCTATTATCACTGTTGATCTGCCTGGAATGCAAACGGCGTGCAAAGAATAGGTCCAATTTGAAGCTGTCAGGCTCACTCGAACTGTTGAGATCGACGGAAGAGGACACGATGGATACCGCGACTAAAGTTGCGACGAAGAAGGGGATTACAACATACAGTGGAGAAACTGCGACTCAGCTGACGCAAGAGATTTCCCTGCCGGGCTATCTGCAGTTCCAAGCTGGAACCGATTTCCGCTGGGACACCGAAATTGGACGGGGAGGAAGCGCCAAAGTTTACTTGGGCACGGCGTTCGACCCCAAGTTGTCGGTTGCTGCACACGAGCGTATCGTCGTCAAAATCGTTGCCTCTAATTCAGCTAAACGAAGCAACTCCAGCATCTTGGATGCTTTTCACCAAGAAGTGGCGGTCATGAACTATTTGGCCGGTCATGCCAATATTGTGCGCATACTGGGTTGGTCCGCGGAGCCTCTCGCTATAATTATGCGTTATTATTCAGGCGGCACACTGTCAGCCTTCATCAAGGCTGGAAGGCTGCGGTCAAAGGCAGACAAGTGTCGATGCATGTTCCACGTATCCCGCGGCCTGTCGTACATGCACTCAAAGTTCGTGGCTCATCGCGACATCAAGTCTGACAATGTGCTGGTGGAATTGGCGGATAGGAAAAAACCAGTATTCGTGCTGGCGGACTTTGGAATCGCGGCCATGTTCGCACCGGAGTTGGTCCGAGCGTTTCGCAGCGTGACCCTAAATGCTCTGACTGTTGGCTACGCTGCCCCAGAGGTGATCAAACGATATCGCCGCGCAGGAGACAATGCGGATATGCTGGCTTCATTTCGCAGCGATGTCTACTCCCTGTCAGTACTGCACTTTAAAGTACTTTGCGGAGTTGAACCTTGGTGATTTATACCCATAGAGCATAAAGGTTGAAGCTGAAAAATGTTTATGTGATATTTAATGTCTATGAGTGTATCGCAAACTACTTGGAGTGAATGTCAACGTAGTGCACGCCGCCACTGCCAATGTCTCCACCGCGTAGCAGACTTCGAACCCAACTACCCATGCGGCTCATGGAGATGAAATACTCCCTCGCGAATGGAAACAGCGGAAGTACATGAACCATATCGCGATATATCTCTACGGTCAAGGATGAGCGATCCACGTGCAGTCCGGTGGATGGCATGTTATTCATTCGCCACACATGTGGCGATTCCTTGGAGAAGTACTTTACATCGAGTTCGGGATGCTTTGCCGCCAAGCACACGGTAGGTTTTTCGATCCACTGCAACAGTTGGTCACGCGGAAACTTCTCCTTGCTCTTCTGTGCCGCATACACCAGGGCCAGCTGGTCGCTGAGCAAAATTTCACACGAGCCGCCCTGCGATAAAATAGGCGGCAGCCCAAACGATAAGTCAGCTGCGCGCGCAGGCGAGATGTACGGATTGTTCACCACGAAGCGTTCCAGACGCTCCAACTCGGCGGGATCAGCGTACGCGTCAATTACATTCAGCCCCGCGGCGTACAGGTACCCGGGGTTGATTCGAACGCCGCCATGTGCATTCGGGTCGGCCACATAGTCCAGGCCGTGGTTGAGTGCAACGGACGGCATGCTGGCCGACAAATCGACCCATGGCGACAGTAGCACAGCTCCTGCCGGCATTGGAACAGAGAAGCCAAGCGAAGATGCCAACGCTTCGCCATGATCGCGCAAAACACAAGCATGCACAGGGCAACGCCGCCGCCCGCGCTGTCTCCCATGAGCACAATGCGGTTCGCGGGCACACCGCTGCGCAGCAGGTGAATGTACGCGGCCAGCACGTCCAGCAAAGCACCTACGTAGAGACGTGAGGACAGTGGTAGTACATGCGCACCGCCACCATACATGGGAAGGGGTGTTCGGGTGCCAGGCGGTAGTTTACGCTAAACACACTGGCAGCCAACTCTGCGGCAATGCTGGCCACAACGCCTCGAGTACTGGCAGCCGACATGGCCACGTACGCCCCGCCGTGGATGTACATGACAGTGCAATCGTTCATGTGGGACTCGCCGTCGCCACAGGACACTCGAATCCACTCGGCAGTCGATGGCCGCGCCGTGGCACCAGGTTGCAGGTGGACCATCGACTCTGGGTGGAACGGTTGCAGAGCACCACGCGCCACGCCCATAATCGTCTCATCGAGACGCGGCACAGTCACCTCGGGCTCGACCGTGACACGCACAGTTGCAGCGGGCACAGCAGTCTTGCTAGCGCCGTCGCCTTTCGCTACAACGATGGCAGCACGTCGCTTCACGTACTGCTGAGCGCCCTTTTCCACTACTTTCATAGGCTTGGTGGCGAAAGCCTCTGCATCTGCGCGTCTCTTCTTGCTACGCTCTTCCAGGGCCTGGCGCGTCGTCTCTGACGGGGGCAAGTCATCTACGTGGTGACGCGTGATGCTATGCGTACATCCTGCGCCACATACTGCACGCGTACCTTTCTCCCCATACTTGACGGCGTACACCAGCACGGCCATCGTGACACTGAAGCGTAGAGACCATGTGGGACGAAGTGGCCCTACAAGCAGATGCCGGAAAAAGGCTCCCAGCGCCACTCCGACCAGACTCAAGGCCAACACCAATAATCCCATTTGTGATCAGTGGCGGTTCGATATTCTGGCGCAGCATTCACACACATGCCGTATGCACTCGTCAAGAACTTCCAATGCTAGTAATGCAATGCTAATATATTGACTATTGGCCAAACACACACAACCATTCGTGCATCTCCTTCTCTCACACCCTCTCTTACACAGACTCTTTCAAGGGCCAAAACTGTCTTTGCGCAGTATCGATGGATCGGCCACAAATGAGAAGTCGACCAAGTGCTGCGATCTGCTGGCCGGCAACTGACTGCTCTTTGTCCCACTGCTATTGGCAGACAGAGTGGCCGTGTTCATGGGTGTCAGTACAGCTGGCATTTGGGTAAACTCCTTGTCAAAATTGCCCACATCCGAGTCATCTTTCTGATTTACGCAATTATCAGAGATGATAACTAATGACATTTCCCACATACTATGAGCGGCTTAAAGGGCGGCGTCAGTTCGCGTTTCAACAACTTTGCGCAGTCCACATCACGGAAAAATTCATGCTTTAAAATGTCGTCACCGTCATTGGCGGAGCATCCGAGCCGCTTTGTACAATCGCGCTCCAATAACTGGACATATCAAGAGACAACTGAGAAGCATCAAACATGTACGCACACTAGTCAGCACAGAGCGCGCCGCTGGGGACAGAGCAGTCGGAATGGGAATGGGCTGGTTGATAATGTTGAAAAATAGCTTCTCCATATTTGCAGCGGCTCCAAAGGGTGGCTGTTAATAATGAATGATGTGATATGTTGCAATGACATATGTCGTACCTTTCCTATCATCAGCTCATACATCACTATTCCCAGTGCCCACCAGTCTACGGATTTGCCGTACGATTCATCTTCCAGGATCTGTGATAAGGTAAGTTACGTCGACAGAAATCATGTATATGACACACACCTCTGGGGCCAAGTATTCAGGCGTGCCACAAAATGTTGACGTAGTGTCATTGAATCCAATGCCTTCCTTGACCAGACCACTGTATGCATTTAGAATGTTGCATAAATCAATCAAGTGCACCCACAAATCGGTTATTTTACAGTAGCCGTCCTGGTCAATAAGAATATTTTCCAATTTCAAATCTCTATGACAGGTCATGAACCGCTGAAAATAACAAAAAAAATCTTTGCATACCTATAAACTATGCCCTTCTGGTGGAGATAGTGCAGCGCCAAAAGTATTTGGGCAGCGTAAAAGCGCACCCGGTCCTCGCTGAAGCGCTTCTCGCGACCAATGTGGAAAAACAATTCCCCGCCATTTACATATTCCATAATGAAATACAGCCGGTCCACCGTTTGGAATGAGCAATACAGCTTCACCAGGAATGGGTGGTCTAGTGTTTGCAGTACACGATTCTCGGACAGCACATGTTCCAGCGATTCCTCGTCGACCAGGGACGCCTTTTTAATGCACTTTATCGCCAACAAGCGCCCATCACCTTCCTTTACCGTGGCCAGCATGACCTATGGAAACACATCAAACATTAAATATGCGATTTAATATAGTATTTATGACCCACCTTGCCATAGTTGCCCTTGCCCAGCACCTTGAGGAATGTAAAATCATCTGGAGTCAGCCGCTGACCAGTCTTGAAACCGAAAACGCTCTCGGCAGATGAATCCGTTGTGGAGTCTGCCAGCGACTCGTGGCTCATCATCTTGGAGAGAGGGCGCCGTGCTGATGCCTCGGTCAAACACCTGATCCAGTCGTCTCGCTCAGCCTTGGACCCCGCTTGCATGTACCTGGAGTGGTATAAACCTTGACATCCATTCATGTGCCCATATATAGATATATAGGTATGCATGTATATCAACGCTGTATAATCCAATGTAAGTGTAATAGTAATTACCGCTTCTCCCCGTTGGCCATGATCATCTCGAAACAGCCGGGACTGACGCGCTCATAGGGCTGCACGGTGCATCCGGCCAGCACAAAGTAGTTGGTGGGCTTCACCTCCACCGTGGGCTCTTTGTAGTAGATGAGCAGGCCGTCGCGCACTTGACACCAGCGCGACCGCCAGTTCTTGATGTAGTTGCCCTGCTTGGTGAGCCAGCCCTCCTTCAGCGCCAGCTCACTCTCTTTGCCCGTGGGTGCCGTGTCTGTGTTTAGCACGGTTAGTAGTGGTGTCAGCCAGGGCAACTAGGAGACGTACCTTTCCGCATGGGCAACAATACAGTTTCTATGCAAAGATGGAGGCGCTGACTGTGCGGCCCAGTTAATGAGGCGGCCGCATTGAAAGAAGAAATTTTAACCTGTTGACCGCGTCATCATATCTCGCTACACTCTACGTATGTGCGTCCCGGTGCCCAAAGTCACGTCAGCTCTTTGAAATCACTACAAACTTATGAAATGAAACATTAGCAAGACATTATCGCGCGAGCCACAATGATGGGAAGCGGCACATTCGAAGATGATACTCCTGGTCATGCTATTATGGTTGTCTACATGGAGCCTATCCTTTGGCATCAAGTATTGGATAGTTGTCGCACTGTTGTTGCAAGGCCGGCCTTTCGTGAATTTTGTATGCAAGTCTTGTTGAAGCCATTATGCCGAACATGCGCCATCGACTCTCCTTGCTTACAGAACAGTGTGTGCGTCAATTGAGAGCAGGCACCCAATACTCACAATACAGCAATCAGAATGGCCGAGGGAGATATTGTCGAGGTGACTTGCCTGTTGTGTGCATTAAGGCGCGTCTCCATCTCACCACCACTTACGGCAGATATTCACACGGCACGTGCAACAGAATCCCGATGTGTCGGTGCCCGTGGCGGCCATCAAGGCGCTCCTGGAGCTGATTAGGCACTCGCGCGCCACCACCAGTTCGTGCCGCCCTTGCCGTAGTTACCAGCTATATACATACTCACCTGCGCAACCACGTGCACTGCAGTGTCCGAGTTCATGCACACGCTGACGGCGGCTACGCAGGCGCTGAAAAAGGCCACCACGCATTCCATTGCCGTGTCGGCCGGCTGCGAGTTGTTTATGCGCTTCGTGACCATCACGTCTCATGATTTGACGGTATGCTCACATATGTAGCTCTCTATGCCATCCATGTAACACCTATACCCATACTACTACAGGAATTCCACACGTGCAAAGAGTATCTGCTCAAGACGGGCAATGTGGTTGTGGAGAAGGCGTCGTCGCAGAAGCAAAAGATTGTGCAGTTTGGGCAGGATTTCATCAGGGATGGCGGGGTCATTCTCACTCACTCATACTCTCGTGTGGTCATGCTGCTCCTGCAGGCCGCCGCGCAGCAGAACAAGCGCTTCACCGTCAGTACTTGTGGCGTTGATGTATGTATTACGATCTTTTTAATGCGTACAATAGGTGTTTGTTACCGAGTCTCGCCCATCCGAAAGCGGGCACAAGGTGGTCAAGCAGCTGACAGAGAGTGGTATCCCAGCCACGCTGATACTGGACAGTGCCGTCGGCTACATTATGGAAAAGGTCGACATGGTCATTGTGGGCGCGGAGGGTGTGGTGGAGAATGGTGGCCTGATCAATTCGGTGCGTGTCATTGAAAGCATATATCTCACTCTATGTGTTTGTCTGTTAGAACTATACTGATCTTGCAAATCAGGTGGGCACATATCAGATTGCCATGTGCGCCAAGACTGCGCGGAAACCATTCTACGCCGCCGCCGAGTCATTCAAGTTTGTGCGCCTCTACCCGCTCAACCAGTACGACATTCCCTACCAGACTCCGTCAGCGCTCACATTCTCGCGCCGCTCAATGGCACAGCAGCAGAACTGTATGTCTTGGTTGCACACTATTGTTCTACGCAATGACTTACTTGTATAGTGCCAGTTGATGCTGAGGGAGAAGCATCCGCGAAGGCGCCCAGCTCCAACGAGGACATGACACGGCATCCAACAGTGGACTACACACCACCGCAATTTATCACTCTACTCTTCACGGACCTCGGTGTTCTCACTCCCAGCGGTGTCAGCGACGAGCTAATCAAGTTGTACTACTGACACAATAGAATTAGTGTGATACTATCAGTGCAATGCCTGAGTTTGAAAAATAAATGCTTTATGCAATGCTTCTGTCTGCCATAGGTTCACGCTCGGCCCTGATCTCTCCTGATATTGTATGAGTAAGGAAATATCTTTACCAATACAACACTCACAGGAGCTGAAGCTCCATTTCGATCCGGGATTTCGCTTCCAGCGCTTGTTGCAATTGCACTTGGATCTTGGCTGTGACTTTGCGCTCTTCATCCAACTCTTGGCGCAGTGTTCTGATGAGCGACAGCGCTTGCTCCTCGTCGCCGTGCTTGATGGCCTCCGACACCACTTGGACGTCGTGCTGGACTTTGGGAGCCTGAGGCACCAAGAACACATTGGCGCCACCATTATCCTTGTTGGTGGGCATCTGCAATAATGATGAGAAATATAAGATTATGGGTGCACTGCATACTAGTAGCGGTCTGGCCAGCTGTGACACTTGACGCTGTCGCTTCACATTTGTCTGAGACACGTGTGGGGTGCGCGGAGAAGCCACTGCGGCAAACGAGACTGTAGCAGACGAACCGCCGGCCGAAGTCTTTCTAGGAACATGACCGTTAACAACGTCTATCAGATCGATATAGTAGATATACAAACCTGGTGCGCACATCAGCCTGAGATGCCAGAGAAGTCGACGACGTGGTAGGAGCGGCAAGCGGCGACTTTTTCAGCGTCTTCTTGGCATCTGCAGAAGCGGTGGACGCCGCAAAGCGACTGTTCCACGCCGGACGGACCGGTGTATCGCGCGCACGCAACTTGACATGCGCCCGGTCCTGCGTGTCACCAGCGAACTGGACGCTCTTGCCGCCGCCGACACTGGCCCGCTTCGACTTGGCAGTCGCGGCGGCGGTATTTGTATCGGGTGTGATGGCCGCCGCCATAACTGGAGACGATTTTGGAGCCAGTTTCCGGGCGGGAGTGCGTGGCTGGACAGTGGTTGCATTGATGGAACCTTTGTCGGTCTTTGTGGCCATGCCAGTAGTGTTGGCCACGGCGGCACTGTTCTCGGCATCTTCGCCGCGCTCCAAATGCTGCAAATCGCCGACAACATCATCATTATCATCACCTGCGCTCCCAAACACCTTGTGGCCCACGGAGGACAACTTTGGCTGGCGCATGGACAGCGACTGCGGAGTGGGTGTCGCAGGCAATGCCACTGCGGGCGAATCCTCGGCCTGCATGCTCACGGCGGTCTTGGAGGCAGTGGGCGTCGAGGGTGCGGCAACAGGTGCCGATTCCATGCCACCAGAGATACCATCCGTGGTGCTGGTGGACCGGCCGCGTCGGCTGCCAGTCGGAGAGCGCAGGGTACGTCGTGGCAAGGGCGGCGCCGGCGAGCGCAGATGGTCCGCAGCTATAACATCACTCAGCGACAAGTTGGCCGTCATTGCCACCACCGCTTGCTCATCGTCGCCGTTCATCGCGGTGTTTGAGTGAGTGTGTGTGTGTGTGTGCGGGTCAGTGTGTGTGCGGGTCTGCGTGACTTTGACAAGGAGAGCGCCGTTGAAACAGACAATGCATTATTTAATTGTGTGTAAATAATATTACTGACTGTTGTGGCATTGTTAACGCAGACAGTGGGAATTGCAAGAGTGCCGCGGTGTGACGCTGCGAAACACTCCCACACGGAGTCCAGAGTGTGGGACTATAAAGATCTGCTCTCGGTGCTGCAGCTGTAGCAAACATGCTTTTACCTGCAAGAATATGTAGCTGATTATGGCTGGTTAGATATAGAGGCTGCCTGGCAACCGCGCTCCGCCCCGGCGACAAACTAATCTCGGCCGTCTCCTAGCACGTTCTTACAAATACACGCGCGCACATTTACTTCCTCTCACCTTCATACACGCACTCTATATACACACTCACGTTCTATAAACAACTTTTGCACACACACACACACACAGAGAGCTTATAATGGCCACCATCAGCTTAAAGGTGACGCTGGTGGACCAAAACACCACCAAGACAATGCAGTTCCACGGCAATATGACAGTGGGCGAGTGTTGCCGCGAGATCCGTGACAAGATTAGCGGAAGTGGCGCCGCCGCTACCGGTCCCAACGACCACGGCATATTCTCGCTGCACATGAACAAGTGGCTGGCGAATGGAAAGACGTTGGACTTTTACGACATGAGCAGCGGTGACGCGGTCGAGTACAAGAAGAAGCATCGGCCGTTGCGAGTGCGTCTGATGGACGGCACGCAAAAAACGGTGCTGATCGACGACTCGGCCAGCGTGGTGGAGATTGTGCTGACGGCGTGCCAGCGTATCGGTATTAGTAACCCCGAGGAGTATTCGTTGCAGTCCGAGAGCGGGCCGGCCGCGTCGCGCACCGAAACACAGCAGCCACACGGACTGCGTCGGAAGGCCGCGCACGGATCTGCCGAACAGTTGAACGGTGGCGAGGAGGGTCGCTGGCTCAACCCGGACAAGACGCTGTCGGAACAGGGTGTCGTGGACAGCGACATACTGGTGTTGAAGAAAAAGTTCTTCTTCAGCGACCAGAACATTGACCGCAACGATCCGATACAGCTGAACTTGTTGTACGTGCAGGCTCGTGACGCTATCGTGAGTGGCAAGCATCCATGCACGCGCGAAGAGGCTGCCCAACTGGCCGCCCTCCAGTGCCAGATTCAGTTTGGTAATCACGAGCCGGACAAGCACAAGCCCGGCTACATTACGTACGTGCACATACATGTGTATATATACATGTAAAATTAACTACTTGCAGGGTCAAGGACTTTGCCCCGCCAGAGTACCACAAAGCGAAGAAGGAGTTGGAAAAGATTATATTCCAGGATCACCGCAAGCTGCAAGGCTTGTCCGAACTGAACGCAAAGTTTCGCTATGTGCAGCTGTGCCGCAGTCTCAAGACATATGGTGTAACGTTCTTTCTTGTCAAGGTGCATTTGATACTTTTATTCTTACTGTGAGTGATTATACTGACACTGTGTAGGAAAAAGAGGAAAAGAAGGGCAAGATGACACCGCGGCTGTTGGGTGTCACACGTGACAGTGTGATGCGCCTGGACGCCGAGACCAAGGAGATCATCAAGACCTGGCCGCTGACGACGCTGCGTCGGTGGGCATCGGCGCCAAACAGTTTCACCATGGATTTCGGTGACTATGCGGATGCATACTACAGCGTACAGACTTCGGAGGGCGAGCAGTTGTCGCAGCTGATCGCCGGTTACATTGATATTATCGTGAAGAAGAAGAAGGAGGCGGCGCGTGTGGCCGAGCAGGAGGAAGAGCAACTGGCAATCGCCGAAGAGATAGTACGACCCGCCAAAGCATCTGCCGTCAACGTGCTCTCCAATCGTTCTGGCCGCGCCACTGAAGTCAATGTGGTCAGCGCGGGCGTGGTGGTGGACGACGAGAACCGGCTGGGTGCCAATGGGGCCAAGCAGATTGTGCGCAAGAAACAGTTTGCCATGGGCACCGAGTACGGAGATGATGAGTTTGCATCGCGCGGCGCCCAGCAAGCACTGCTGCAGAACATTACCATCGGTTTCGCCAGTGTCAATGCGGCTCAGAGCGATCTGGCCGTGGCCACCCAACTGCCTCCCATCGGTACGTACCTGCAACAATACTATATCATTCACACGTATTGATGTGCATTGCAGGCAATGACCCGGCATCCCAACAGTGGCGCAACCAGACCATCGATGTGAACAAACAGACGGCGGCAGCGCAGGTTAGCGCACACCTGGCCGCCACTTGCTCCATCATCAACATATCGTCCACGCCCGACGTGGAGAATCTGGACTTTGTGACCTTTGGCACCAATGTCGCGGCCATGTCCGCCAACATCACCTCCATTGCCACCAGCACCAAGATGGTGGCAGCGCTGATGGACCCGCAGCAGGGCGAGAAATTGCTGGATGTGGCGCGGGCACTGGCGGCACAGACCAGCAAGTTCCTGATGTCGGTGCAGCCCATCATCACCACCGAGGATGGGATCCAGAATCCGACAGTCAAGCAAGAGTTCCTGGCCAATGCGCAGGAGATCTCTCGCATCGGCTACCAGCTGCTGTTCCGGCTGGGTGAGATGGAGGTGCCGGAGCAGATACAGCAGCAGCTCATTGAGCTGGCCAAGGCCGTGGTTCAGGCTACCGTGTCGCTGGTCACTCAGGGTGCCAAGCCAGTATCGGCAGAGAGTGCCGCCATGAACATGCCTCAGGTTCAGAAGGAGGTTATTGCACTGGCCAAGCAGACAGCTTCCGCCGCCGAGACTCTAGTCACCACAACAATGGTGGCGGCGCCGGCGGTCAACACTGCACTGTGCCAGGACCAGCTGCTGCAAGGCACGCTCCACGTCAAGGACGCTATCGATGGTCTGAACACCGCAGTGGGACCTGTCCGCGACCGTATCGGCGCCGACAGCAAACTGATGGCGGATCTGGCCCGCCTGTCTGGCCGTGTAAATGAAGCACTGGCCAAACTGGTAGCGCGTGCCAAGAACCACAAGGGCGGCGACAGCGAAGGAGAGGTGTCCGAGTTTGACCGCAATTTTGACGCCATCATGTCGGCCATCGACCACATCCAGGCCGACACATCCAGCAGTGCCAGCATTGTGAGCGGCGCCCGTGAACTCACAATGGCCGCCACGCAGATGGTCAACTATCTCAAGCAGCAGGCCGCGCAGGAATCGGTATGCATGCTGTTACTTCAAAGCTCTGACTGACATCTATCGCGCAGGACCCCGGCGCCAAAGAGCAGGTGCTGTCAATGGCACGCCCTCTTGCC
Source organism: Aphelidium insulamus (assembly GCA_036784855.1). NCBI lineage: Eukaryota > Fungi > Aphelidiomycota > Aphelidea > Aphelidiaceae > Aphelidium > Aphelidium insulamus. The sequence goes on from JAZDSV010000004.1 coordinate 562,855, forward strand.
GACGCCACATCCAAGATGGTAGCATCTGCAAAGGACGCGGCGAGGGCCCCGACAGATGCAGACAAGCAGGAGAAGCTACGACAAAGCGTGGAGACCATTCAGAAGGCGGCACTGAGCACCGCGTCCCGAGACATTATCCGCGCCAAGATTTTCAGTCAGCTCATTGACGTTTCCAAGTGTCTGGCCACCTCGACGGCGCAGCTGGTCTCTGCCGCCAAAGCCGTCGCGCCTTCCAACCGCAACCAGACGTCGCAGCTGCAGCTGAACCGCGAGGCCAAGAACACGTCGGACGCGATGGCTGCGTTGATATCGGCCACTCGCCACTCGGCCAGAGAGCCCGAAGACAGCACAGCACAGAGCAAGCTGCTGCACTCGGCCAAACAGGCCGTGGCACCAGTCATGGCTGCCGTTGCCGCTTCCAAGGCGGCGGCAGTCACCACTAGAGACCAAGTGGCTCAGGGCCAGTTGATCACTTGTGCGCAGACGGCGGCGGTGGACGCGCAGAAGCTGGCCCGTATTGTCGCCCAGGCCGAGGAGGCTTCGAGCGGCATAGAGTTGCTGAGCGCCCTGCAGACGGTGCACACGCTGCAGGCCGAGCTGGAGGCCGCACGGGAACAGTCACGTGGCGGCCAGCTCCGACCGCTCTACTACCAGACGGCGGACCTGTGTGCCGCCGAGCTCAACGGCGCCAACAAACTCATTACCGCCTCGGTGACACAGCTTTTGGCCGCAGTGCCACAGCACAGCGAGAATCTGACCGGTGTGGCTGCGGTGGATGTTGCCAATGCTCTGCAGGCTTGGGTCACCGGTGTCAAGGGAGTGGCCGCTTGTTCCAAGGAGCCGCAGCTGCAAGCCAACCTGCTCGCCAGCGCGGCACAGCTTGCCGAAGGAGTGGCCAACCTGGTCAAACTGTCGCGCGACCATTGCGAGGCGTCGGATGCGGCTCGTCTTGCCGACTTGGAGGCCCAAATGCGCTCGCAGGCGGATCAGGTGGCGGCCGGCGTTTCGGGTGTGGCCGGCTTCTTGCCTGGTCAGCGCGACGTCCAGCAGACGATAAAGGTAGTCACGGCAGGCCTGGACCTGTTGCAGAACGGTCCGGCCGTCAAAGTTGCCCCCGGAGAGACCTTCCAGTCCGCGCAGAACCGACTCAATGCCGCCTCGGCCGCACTTGCAGCCGCTGCCAACGCTCTGGTGGCCGCCAGCAGGTCCGGTGCTCCAGGCGAGCTCAAGACTGGTGCCAACCAGTTCGAAGAACAATTCAACCGGTTCGTGGTGGCGGCACAGTCAGTGCTGGCGCTGACGGCCGACTCGGTGGCCAGACAGCAAGTCCAAGCCCATGTGAAGGATGTGGGCGGCAGCAGTTTGGCCATGCTACAGTCTGCGCGTCAGCTCTCGGCCGACCCCAACGGCGCCAATGCTCGCAACGCTCTCAACATGGCTACCGTCAATATGGCCGGCGCCATCGGCAAACTGATCGAGCAGTGCACTGTTAGCGCTCCGGGCACCACCGAGTGCAACCAGGCCGACCAGTTGCTCATGTCAGCCACGGCCAAGGTGGACTCAATGTTGGAACCGGCCATGGCCGCACGCAACGATAGTTACTATGACTGTCTGGCCGCAGTGGCAGCCGCCGCAAAGAACATTGCTGCCGCTCTGTCCACTCTGAGTGGTGCCGCCAAGACGGGTGACGGTCAGCGTATCGGCGATAACGTGCTCGGAGCCGCAAAGGAAATTTCCGCGTTGGCGGATGCATCTGCACGCGCGGCTTACCTGGTCGGAATCAGCGATCCGTCGAGCACGCCAGCCTCTGCGGGCCTAATTGACCCCTCGGCCATTAAGACAAGTGTTGGCGAGGTTGTCGGTGCAATCGCGAAGCTGGGCGACGCCAAAAGTGGCCAGCAGCAAATCTTGGCCGCCGCCAGCAGCATCGCCAAGAACACAGCCTTGCTGTGCAATATGTGCAAGCAGAGTGCACAGGACGCACGAGTCAGTGCCGTGTGCAAGCAGCAATTCATTCAGAGTGCCAAAGCGATTGCTGGTGCTACTTCTGCCCTGGTTGGCAGCATCAAGGTGCTGGCTGGTTCCGCCACGGCCGAGAACCGTGCTACATGCAGTGCGGCCGCGGCTCCACTCTCTGAAGCGGTGATTGCGCTGCAAAAGTTTTCTTCCACCCCAGAACTTGCACCTGTCCCCGCCACCATATCTCCGATGGCCATGCAGCGCGTGGAACCACTGCTCGACACCAACCGCCGCCTGGTGGTGATGACACAGGACGTTGTCAGCTCGGCCAAGTCAATGTGCAGCGGCAACATTGACCCAATGTCCATTCAGATGTTGGGTGCCCAGGTCAAGGCAGTCTCGGACGCGCTGAAGCAGCTGTCCAGCATTGCCAAAAACATTGCGCCGGGTCAGAAGGATTGCGACTCGGCGTTGGAGAAGATCGGCACGTGTGTCGGCGATCTTGATGGCGCCATCGTGCAGAATGAGATGAATGAGCTGCGGCTGCGCGAGGAATCTGGTGCCACCGCATCGACGAATGGCGGCGACGGTGGATATCGCGACGCCCTGATCGACAATGCTCAGGCGCTTCTGTCGCTTATTCCAATGATTTGCCAGAGTGCCAAGGGCAAAGTCGCTGGCGGAGGCAATGAGCAGCAGAACCAGTCCACTCTGTCCGCTGCCCAGCTCGGTGCTGCCGCACTTCAATTTGCTGCCAACTTTCAACCGGTTAGTTTACACATTTAGGTGCCTTCTTGTACTTATTGATTTATATATAGACTACCGCCACGGCAATACGTCTAGCAACTGTGAGCGAGGACGCCAAGTTCCGCAAAGAAGTGCTCGACATTGTGAAAGAAGTGGGCGAGGCCAGTTTGAGCGTGCTATACTCTGCCAAAGCTGCTGGAGGAGACAAAGGAGCCACCGAGGAGCACCAGAAACTGGATGGCGAACGTCTGCGACTTGAAACAGCACTTGGCTCTGCCATCGAGAAGTTGGAGGGTTCGGCCCAGGGCACCAAGGAGTTGAACAAAATGTCGGACTCGTTGCAGAAACAAATGCGTCAGATTCCGCTCGATGCGACTTCGGTCCAGATGCTTGAAGCAGTGCCGGGCGACAATTACCAGGTGTATGCGCAAGAAGTGGTGGCCACTGGAAAGACATTCGCTGCCCTGCTGGGCGACGTTATGTCCAAGTCTGCCAAACCTACCATGGAGACGCTGATGCCGCTTGTCGAGTCGATCGGCAAGGCATACGCCGGCATTGCGGTCTCTGCTCAAAAGGCCTCGTCCATGAACAGCGATATGGCGATCCGACAGAATTTGTTGGATGCCGCGCGCGACCTAGGCGGCGTGTCCGTGAAACTGGTGGACTCGCTGAAAGCCGCGCTGGTGTCGGCGTCCAACAGCCCAACCGGCCAAATCGACCAGGCCACCCGGCAAAAAGTGGGCAACACCACTCGCGAAATGTCACAAACTGTCAGCAAACTGGTCAGCGTTGCCAAGGAGGGTTCTCGCGGCGTGGTTGTGTGCGAGCAGGCATTGGAACAAATTGCCGATGCCGTTATCGACCTGGAGTCGCAGATTATGTTCGCACAGGCCGGCCAGCTGGACCCGACCGACTCTCGCGAAGTGTTCGCCAACTACAAGGATGGCTTGCAGACGCTGGCCAAGGACTTTGTCGATCAGGCACGCGCATTTGTCACGGCGGCCGCCACATCGAACCAAGACCAGCTGGCGCAATGTGCCACGTCCACGCTTCACACGCTGGTATCACTAAAGGACACGTCAAAGAAGGCTGCCCAGTCCATCACATCTGCCGACTCGAGCACGCAAGAACAACTCCTAATCGCCACCAAGGCCATCGCAGACACGCTGGCCAAACTTATACAGGCGGCCGTGGTCTGTTCCGGCAAGTCAATGTCCATTAGCGCCACCGGAACCGTGTCCAGTAGCGTGATGACGGCAGAAGTTGCGGATCTGCGCAACAATGCCAAGACCATGGTGCAACAGGTGCAAGAGTACGTCAAGGTTGTTAAACAGGTGGGCGATGAGTCTTCACGAGGACTGCGTGCCGTCGACGGTGTGCTCCGCGACGTAGTCAACGCGGCCAACATGCTGTCGGATGGTTCTCCGGCCGAAGGCACTGCACTGCCGGAACAAGTAGCTGTCACTGCCAAAGCACTGGCAACATCAGCCGCTCAGATGGTGTCGGTATCGTCACGTGGTGTTACCATGAACAACCAGGACGATCTGGTGCTGGCGTCCACCGAGCTAAAGAAAGTGTTGCTGGAGCTTGTGCGACAGAGCAAGGCCGTCACGGACAAGGCTCCCGAAGACAAGCAAGCACTGGTGTACGATGCAGTGCGCCAGGTGACCGGCGCCACGGACACACTGCTCCAGGAAGTCAAAGCCGGACTGGAGGACAACTCCCCGGACCACAAATCGCGACTGCAGCAAGCGGCCAAGGGCATTGCCGAGTCCGTCAATGGCATTGTGGAGGCGATCGGCACGCTTATCCCCGGCGGCTACGTCGACCCGAACGACCCGAACGTCATTGCGGAACGAGAGTTGCTGGCCGCCGCGTCATCCATTGAGGCCGCGGCACGGAAGCTGGCTCAGCTGAAGCCACCGGAGAGACCGCGCGAGGCCGACGAGGATCTGAACTTTGAAGAACAGATTCTTGAGGCCGCCAAGGCCATTGCAGCAGCCACGGGAGCCCTGGTACGCAGTGCCACCACTGCTCAGCGTGAAATCGTGGCCCGCAGTGCCCAAGAGGAGCGAAAGCAGCAAGGTGACCGCGGACGCGCCGGAAAACAGTCGGCAGCATACTTTTCCGACGGTACTTGGTCCGACGGCCTGGTCTCGGCCGCGAAACAAGTTGCTTACGCCACCGGAGACTTGTGTGAGGCTGCTAATGCCGCGGTCAAGGGCGAAGTGCAGCGTGAACGCGTGGTCGCTGCTGCCAAAGGTGTGGCCGCATCCACAGCACAGTTGATGTCCGCCGCCGGTGTCAAGGCCGACCCGAACTCCCAGGCGCAGATAAGACTGCGTGCAGCCGGAAAGAGCGTCACCACGGCCACGGAACAGCTTGTTGCAGCGGCACAAGAGTCTATGGCATTCCAGGAGACCGAGAGTGTCACCTCTATGATGAAGGATGGCGGTGGCAGTGTGGCGGCACAACGTATACGCGAACTAGACGCACAGGCCAAGGTGCTACAGATGGAGAAGGAACTAGAACTGGCGCGTTCACGTCTCACAGGTCTTCGCAAGGGCAAGTATGCCAAGTAGTGCCGCGGTTGTTTAATCAATAGAATGGTTCCATATTATGCGTGGGATGTATTAATAGTGCCGTGAGCTCCGGCGTGGCGTGCAGAGGCGTGCAGCGTCTGCTGAGAAGCGTGCAGTTATCAGGTGAAGACCTGCTGGTGAATCAGCGGCATCGCATGGAGCGCGATTGTATTCCAAGCTAATCAGCGCGCGCAACTGTTCGTCTATGTATGTATCGTCCCAAGAGTGCACAACACTCCTTATTGTATCTTTCAATTATTAAATATGCAGCTCATGCATATATATATATCTAATATGCGAGCCTGTGAGACATGTGTTTGTTGCGGTGTAGACATTCCGTCTCCCGCTCCATTATCATCACTACACACGCAGTCACCAACACATACACACGCAGACACTCTGTGTCACTGCACACAGTCTGTAGCAGTGTCCCTCCGTTGCAGTCATGGGCAACGGGCTGTGCTGCGGTGAGCCCGTAGACTTTGACGGCGAAGGTGCGTGCTTGTCTGAGACAGTTGCCCACTCACTCACCCACTGAACCGTCAGTGGACCTACGCCAGTTTGAACTGTTGCGCTCAGTGGGCAAGGGCGCGTTCGGCAAGGTGTGTGTGAGCGCGTGTGTACGTGACGGCTACTGACTGGGGCGTGTCTAGGTGCGCATCATCCAGCACAAGCGCAACAAGAGGATATACGCGCTCAAGTACATCAACAAGATGAAGTGCTGCAAGATGAAGGCGGTCAACAATGTCATTCAAGAGCGTCGCCTCCTCGAGGACATTGACCACCCATTCATTGTCAACTTGCGCTATGCATTTCAGGTGCGCAACAGGGAAACACTAATTGCAGTCTGAGCTTACACGTCGTTTAGGACGATGACAATCTGTTCATGGTGCTGGACTTGATGCTGGGCGGTGATATTCGATTCCATTTGGACCGGTCTGGTGCAATGCGCGAAGAGTTAGTGCGCTTCTATGTGGCCGAGATGGCGCTAGCACTCAACTATTTACACTCCAAGCGCATAGTACACCGGTAAGTTGATGTTCCTACATCTGCACTGCAACTTCATTTATGTCATTAGGGACTTGAAGCCGGACAATGTGCTGCTGGATGAGTTGGGACATGCCCATCTGACAGACTTCAACATTGCAGTCATGTACACTGAGGGGCAGTCATTGAAATCTGTCGCGGGAAGCATGGCGTAAGATGATTTCATTACATATCACATGTTTCTAATTGCTATAGATATATGGCGCCAGAGGTACTGAGCAAGAAGGGCTACTACTCGTCACCGGACTGGTGGAGTTTGGGCGTGATGATGTATGAGCTTCTGTTTGGGCGGAGGCCCTTTCGTGGAAAGACCAACGACGCGCTCACGCAATCTGTGCTGAACGATCCAATAACATTCCCGTCTAATGCAGAAACTACGGTATCTCGCGACTGTCTGGATGTCATACGGAGGGTAATATTCCTTTTGTGTTCTATATTGTGATGGTCCTGATTGTTCCAGTTGCTGGAACGCGACATTAGCAGGAGACTTGGGTGTGGTGACAATAATTGGCGAGCGCTGCAAGAGCATTCCTTCTTTTCGAGCACCATTAATGGACATGCTGGCATTGACTGGGCTCTGCTGCAACAAAAAAAGGTCAAGGCGCCTTTCATTCCCGATGTAAGATCATTTGTAATTGTATTGTAGTGCGATGTGTGTTTGACTGTTTGTTGAAGGCTAAACGGGCAAATTTCGATGCTAGTCACGAGCTGGAGGAACTGCTGTTGGAGGAGAATCCATTGCGCGCCAAGAAACGATCTCAGGGGCAGCGAGACTTCTCGAAAATACCCGGCGGCGAGCACGGCGACATGGCCAAGGATCTGATGGCGATGGAGCGAAAATTCACAAACTTCAATTATGAACGCCGGGGAGAAGTGGGCGCCGTGCGTCGGATATCAGCGGCACCAACGGGTAGCGCCGAAATGCCGCCAGCTAGCCTGCCCAGTCTGGAGATGAAGGTGGCAATCATGGATTCTGGGCGGCAAGATGCCAGCCAAGATGTTCCGATTTCAATGCATGATCTAGATAACATTTCCGTCACGACTGACGCTCAAAGCAGGACGGGTGAAAAGTCGCACATTGATTCCACGCTCAAATAGAGAGTTCTAGACAGCATTCGGTTGTGAAAGTGGAATTTTATTGCAGTAATGCGACAAATGACAACCATTAACGGAAAATCAAATACAAGGTAGTGAACTGTTATGGGAACATAAACGCACACAACGGTTCAGGGCGGCCGGAAACCGTGTCGCATCCACTCGGTGCGAGCGTCGCCTGGGAGTCCATCGAGCCGCGACTTTTACAGCATCCGCTCGATTTCGAGCTGGAGCTCCCTGGCCGCGTCGTCTAGCGCTAGATCCTCCGGGTGAACCGTGAGCACCGAGACCCGCCATTTTCACGGAACTCGTAATCTTCTCGTTGCAGTTGAAGTCGTTATCTTTAACGAGTGCGGCGGCCCGCCAGCGAGCCCTTAAAGTCGCAGAGCCTGCCGGAAACCCCACAACATGCGGTCTTCATTGCCACCTAGCAGGCGTGCAGCTCTCAGACAGTACCGCTTATGGCATGAGCCGCGCATAAAATAATATAAAAATGTTCATACGGAGTTCACACTTGGGTCGAAACCAAAGGACATAATTTGTGCCGGAAACGCTTAGTCATCAACCACGTTCGCTTAAGTTATTGGATAGGATGATCTTTCTGGCGCCACATCTGGGTAATTATGTGTGTGTGTGTGTGTGTGTGTGTGTGTGTGTGTGTGTGTTCAGTGGCACGTCATATTGGACTTCATTGAACACTAAGTGCACACAACAAAAGATTTATTGCCCAAACTGCGGCCGCCGACAAAAAGGCAACGAAGCGCGCGGCTGCATGGCGGCACCCACGAAGAGATGCTCTACCCGTTTGCGGGCGACAAACGGGGTGAGAATATCAATAATGCCGCCCGCAAACGAGTAGCCTCCCGCCGCCGAAAGCCTCAATACCTCGACATTCCCCAGAGTCTTGTTAATTCAGCGTTTTTGCCGGAAACGTCAGGGCGTCAACCACGTCGTTTGCTAAAGTTATTGAATAGGGTAGCGCCACGATCTGGGTATTTGTGTGTGTGTCTGTCTGTGTTCACTGGCACATTATATTGGACTGCGACGATCCACGTCATCGCAGCAATGAAGACAATGCCGTTGAACACAAAGTTGCACACGAAAAACATGTCGTTGCCTACGCGGCCACAGCGCCAGACAAACCACTAGCGCGCGGCGTAGGCGGCCGGCAGGGCACACGGATGCGCCGCCGTTCGTACAGCCCAACATGTGATGCGATAATATCGACCGCGCCAGCGCTGTGGCGGCACCCCACGAAGAGACGCTCAACTCGTTTGCGGGCGGCAAACTGAAGGTCAGGATGTCGTGATCCCGCCCGCAACCGATCGCCCTCGCCGCCCAAAGCAGGTAATCCATATCTGCGGGCACGACCGGCATCGCTTCTCGTTGGCGAGCCATGCGCATCGCCTGCCTGATCTTCTCCTCGTTGCGGAAAGTCCTTGTCCTTTAGGACACTTTCTCCGCAACGAGCCTGGCGCGGCAGCAGGCCCGCGAGCCCTCGGTGTAGGCTGTCGGCCGCCTGCACGATTCTCCATCACCACGCCCGTGGCAATGTCCGCGGTGGCGCACGCGGAACATCGCCACGGCGTAGTTGGCGAGGAAGGGTTTCCCGGATTCGCCCGGCAGTACTGTACATGGCGTGAGACAGGTCATCACGTAACTATATTCCACTTGCCTCGACGTATTCAGGCAGGAGGCGCTAGATAGCCAACCTCTATGCTACCCAGAGTTTTGGCGATGTAGCGTCTGTTCTCGCTCCAAAACGCTGTAGACGCGGCACCGGTCTCCTTCATGGGCGCCTGGAACGCCCGGTCTATGTATTGTTAGGCATACGCGGTATATCTCATCCCCTGTATTAGTTTGCAACCGCCATCCATCAGGTCCTTCTCAGTGGACAGCGTGGCCAGACCGTCGCTGACGATGAGATTTTATGGCCGGGTCGCTGGTGCGGGAGCCGAGACAGTTGACGACGGCGCGTATGCGGCTCAACCCACGCCAGTGCGGTTGGGGCGCTGGTGTCGATGGTGCAGGACTGTCGCTGGCGCGCAGAGCTAAACTGATATCTGATATGATGGAGAGCAGGCACTGGACAGCACTTTGGTGTCGGCCGAGTTCGCTGCACGGGATAGACGTGGAGCTGATGGGTAGTAGTGGTAGTGGTGGCCGGGGACTGTTTCTTTGATTTTCGTTCCAGCAACTTCATGGTGGCAGCTTCGATGGTGTGCTTAAAGCAGGGCTTGGGTGCGCAGTTGGCATCTGATTCGCGGGGAGAGTTCGAGTGACGCTGTTCTATTTTTAGCCAGTGAGCGGTTATGATGAAGCTATCGGACAGATGTGATAATATCTGCCAAAAATATTGTCGTATGCACATAGTTCACCCATAAACAGCTTCAACAACAACATAGTTCTACTCCAGATTTCTTGGCTGCCCACGACGTTCAGTTTGCCAGCGCTGTATGACTGCAAGTTCCGCGGCGAGCCAACGCGCACCGCCAGCGTCTGCGGTTTTCGTTACCGTTGGGTACAAGATTTATAAGATTTGCAATTTATATCAGTGAACATCCGCCATATAATTGGCCTTTACCTCGCGAACCTTCCAATACCAGAAAGCAGCGATTTCGAGAGGCCGTTGAAGATGCTGTGGGACAGGATACCACAAACTGAGCGACAGCATGGACGACAATTGAGTAGTCATCTTCTCCACGGCAGCGACCTTTTCTGCATGGAATAAGCATACATACGCAGCGGCGATGACACAGTGTAGAACGCACTCTTGGCGCGCAAACCCAGATTTCTCGCGTCGCGTTTTTTGGCCATTTTAAACAGAGATTGAGAGTGTGGATCGTGCTGAGGAAGAGTCAATACAAAAAGGGAAAGGTGTTCATAATGCATGTGCTTTTTATTTTTACTCTTTGTAATACTTTTGTATCTGAGCGATCTTTTTATTCTAATTTTCTGTTATGTGTCATCTGAGCAAAATATTATAGTACTGCCGCCCAGCCTTGTTTCATGAGCCACCGCGAGACGACACAATTCAACAGTCGTTGTAGTCAGAAATTTTATCTATGTAATGTTGGACATGATTATGTAACATATAACGCTGCTTACTTGACATGACGCTTAAACATCATACTTTCTATAGATGGATGGGCCATCTTGCTAATAAGCTTGACAAGCGTTAATATGACCATATAAAACTTTAACCAACACGTTCAGTGTAGTTATTGTGTGATTGTAGTACGATACTCGTATGTTATTTGTATTTTCAAGTTTATCGGCAAAAATACACTGCAGCTTGCTGTAATGTGACCTAATGGAGCATACCACATCATATACTAGTAGTATATGATATGTACATGATATATGTGTAGTATAATACTACCCGAAGTCTAGCAGTGAATATTATTATACCTGTATGTATGTATTAAATATTCACTGCAATAATCAAGAGGACGATTTATCAGAGGCACGCCATTCACATGAACAATAACAACAACGGTGGCGGCGGCGGCTGGGTGAACGGCGCTTCTCAGCACGGCAGCCACGCTCAGTCTCGGCCTGCAGCGCCCACCACGGCCTCCACTGCCTCTGCCACCTTGCCCCACAGGCAGATTGCACCCGCATTGATGGCCGCACAAGTGCACCACGTGGCACCCGCTGCAGCGACGGCACCAGCACCCGCCCCTGCCCCGGCGCTCATTATGAACATTGGCCAGCTGCTGAACGCCGTCATACCGCAAATGTATGCCCCGGAGCTGCGCACGGCACTCCGCATACTGCGCCGTCCGTCACAGGGACGCAAGGCTGAAATGCGCAAGGATCTGGAGGCGGCCGTGGTCACGTACGCGGTGTCGCCCCAAGGAATGGCCACGCTCTCGCACGCCGTGGTGGAGGCCGTGGGCCGCGGCAAGGTGATGGGCTTGCTGGACCGCTACGCCCAAACCCGTCTCCACATGGAGCAGCGGCGCCTGAACCTGCCGCAGCAACCGCAGCACATGCAACGCACAGCGATGCCACTGACTAATCCCGGAGCCGCCATCAATAACCCGGCGGCGGCGGCGGCAAACAACAATGCCGTGACGGTGGTGGATGCCAGCTGGAAGGGCACGGCCGACTGCTCCAAGGGACATGTGCCGCGCCTGCCGCCCTCGCCCTTCCTGAAGCTGATGCAGTTGGCGGCGCGTCCCCAGCCGGTGCAGATCAACACGCGCGCGGCCGGCCGGCTCTCATTCACCTGTCGCCTGCTGCCCTTCCATCGCCACCTGCTCGGCGCAACGGCGCCCTTTGCCGCCCGTCTGGACAGCGCGGAACAGCCGCCGCTCGCGGCATCGGCAGCATCGGCCGAGGTTTGCCCGTTCGAGTCGGTATACTCGTTGCTGCTGTTCTGCACGGACTCGGCGGCCGCCTCGCCACACTACAAGGGCAGTGCGGTGGTGGAGTGGCCGCACGGCGCGCAGATTATCGTGAATGGTGTGCGCGTTGGGGGCGCACGGTGGCAGCGGACTCTCGGGGCGGCTGGCGGTCACGTGCATCCGCGTCTCTGGCCGCACCCCATCGACATCACCCGGTTCTGCATGGCCAGCAGTAGCGGTGAAGGCAGTGGCGGCACCAGCGTTCCCGCCTCGATCAACGTGCGCTTCCACTGGGAGCAGCGGGCGCCGCAAAAGACACTATCGCTGTTCCTGTGCGTGGCACACCGCATACCCGCCTCCACGCTGTTCAAGCGCATCGTGTCGGACCCGTCCCGCATGCTTACCACCGCGGCCGCCAAGCGCGCCTTCTTTCCCGACAGCTGTGCACCACCGCCGTCATCGTCTGCAGCCGACGCTGAACAGAGCGCACAACTCAATACCACTACTACCATCAACAACACCAGCAACAACAACAACGGCCTGGACATTGTGTCGGACCGCATAGTGCTGCCACTGCGAGACCCTTTGTCACACGTGCGCATCCGGGTGCCGGCGCGCGGGGCACAGTGCACACACCTGCGCTGCTTCGACCTCTGGACCTATCTGACCATGAACGAGCACTTTGCCACGTGGGTGTGCCCCGTGTGCAACCGCGCCAACACCCAGCTGAGTACCGGGGTGTCGCCGGGGAATTCCGTGGCGGTCATTCCGCTCTTTGAGGACGAGGTGGTGGTTGCCGGAGGGGGCAGGGACAGGAGCAGCAGGTCGTCATCGTCCGAAGAGGAGGGCGAAATGGACGGCAGCAGGACTACCACGCGCAGACAACTGGTCGGCACGCATGTCAGTGTGCCGCCAGCGGTTACCGGCGGCGCGGTGATGGTGTGCGAGATGGTCAGCGGGTTTATTGAACGGCTGGGGCGTGGCGCCGACGTGGCAACGGTTGACCGGTACGGCGAGCTGATGGTAGAGCAGGTGGATACGGCGATGGAGGCGCTTGTGGACAGCGTGCCTTCTGCGCACGGGGTGGCCACGTCGCCTCACACTGCACCGGCCGTCATTGACTTGACTGTCTCCAGCGATGATGATGATGATGATGATGATGATGCAGAAGAAGGCAATGTCGTCGACAACACAAATGACAATGCCGACAACCCGTTTGCATTCAACGGTTACGCGGGGTCCGATGGCAGTGACACTCCGTCCATACCATCAGATCCGGATATTGGTCACGATCTTCCGGTGACACACGCTTTCTGGCGGGGTGGCAGGGCCGATAGAGACGGTCACATGTTTGACAATGAAGACTACGGTACATTGCCTCCACGCCAGCCACTGGCGCAGCGCATGAATTCGGACGCTCACCGCGCGCCATCCAGTGCCCCGGCATCCGCGTCATCTGCGTCGATAGCGGCATCAGCATCCACTGCCTCATCTTCATCGCGTCCAATGTCATCTTCATCGTCGACTTCGCATCCAACATTTGCACCTGCAACAACGCGCCCAGACGCGCTCAAGGCCGCACTGTCTGAAGCATTCGGCTCCATTTTGACGCCTGGCACCGCCGCCTCCGACACACACCACAGATGATTATATATCCATATTATACATGTCACTTGAATAGTCTTGTAAGGGGGTTTATTATGGATGATGAAATTATTGCCCACAACGCTCAAGCAAGCTGCAAGCGGTTGCCTTCATGACGGCCACAGACAAACGTGTCCTTAACCGACGAGAACTTTCGCAGACCGCTATGTTGGACCTGGGAGCAGCAGCGCGCGCAAGCCGTAGAGTCACCAACTTGGTCAAAGCCCCAAAACCACCAAATGAGTCCAAAATGAAAGGAAGAAAATCGACACCAGCTTGCCGACATTGAGCAAGCGTAACGACCACGCTTTCGGTCTTGGCGTTGGACAGATGATCACTGTCGCCACCACCCTGAGCAAAAGGCGAGACTACCGAAACATCCAAACAACAACCACGACCATCTTTCCAATTTGGCAAGAACAAATCCGCCGGACGATCATTCCCATGAGCCACCAAATGACGAGGCTCCCACCGACATGCTACCCCAGCAGAATCAAATGACCGCTCCAAAACCTTAGCAACAGCCTCATGTCGACGAAACAATCGACCACCACCAGCACAAAAACTATCGTGAATACCATAAATATCTGACTCGCCAGTCTTGCATAAAGCACATGCACGAGCTTGCAGATAAATAGGATGACCAGTTCGAACACGGAGTGCAACACGAAAAACATCCGGGGCCAGTCGTAGCGAGGTGTCAAGAGGGATGGCAGTTGTCCAAAGGAGGCGTCTGGACCAGATGCAGCTTTCAAACGGACTTGATTGCGGCGATCGAGAGACAGCAAAAGACGGGACGACATCAGAGAATCCGCCACAGAGAAAAGCATGCGCTGAGGGTAATTAGAAGCAAGCAAATCTTGCAAAAGCATGGGTTCCGTTGACTGTGTTGAACAAGACTTCGGGCGGTAGAAATTGTTCCAGTCTTGAATGGCGGTCAAAACGAGCGGTGACGCGGTCAGTATGGGTAAGCCAAGCAACTGGTTCTGCAGAGGTAGTGAGTGGACAAGTGAGCCAACATAAGCTGACGGGGCTGCGTAATGAGCGATAGGGATACCACAGCCGCCAAGGGGGGATGGCAAGTGTATTTGTTGGCGTTGCAGTGGGTTGATACCAGCATTCCAAATATTGACAAGAGCAGTGTCGCAATGATGATCAAAATCAGAAATGGCATTAACCGCCGATAGAGGATGTGTTGTGCGGAGGACAAAATTGAACTTTGGAAAGCCAAGACAACTGCGAAGCAGTTGCAGTTGAATTTGAGGGTCTTCTAACTCGGACATACGGTCCAAAACTGAACCAATAGAGTCGACACGCAATTGGACAAATGCATCACTACCAGCAGGCGCACCCAAGGGCGCACCCAACAAAGAAGTGCTGCGTGAATCATTGCGAACAATATCTTGTGGAAAAGAGTGCCAGTTGTGTTGGTTGGAGTTGAGCCACCACAGCTCGCATTTTGACAGATTGAGGTGAAGACCAAACTCACCACAGCGAGCTCGGATCACGTCGAATGCAGCTTGGACCTTGGCAGTCTCGCCAATGATTGTTCCATCATCCAGATACCATGCGTGCAACAATAACCCCGGCACTGCATCGGAGATGGCTTCAGCGAGCGGCTGCAGACACAAGGAAAACAGAAGAGGACCCAGTGGATCGCCTTGCTGAACGCCACTCGAACTGGCCAGACGGTGGGTATCCAGATACAAATGTGGTTCGGCACTGTAACAATATTCCACCCATGCAGCCAGCGAAGGACACTTCTCCCTAACCATAGCAAACATGGTCTGCCGCGATACCAGATTGAAAGCATTTTCGAAATCGATCTTCAACATGGTGATCCCGTCATTGAGACCATGCTGCCCCAAAAGCCGGGTGACAGCATGAACAATAGCCTCACCACCATTTGGAATACCGACACCCATCTGACGCAGACCAAGGAAGCACCTACAGCCGAGCCAGCGGCCTTCATTGAACATTTTGACACCAACCGTCTCCAGATTTCGCCAACTGCAATGGGACGCAAACCGCCCGAAGTCTTGTTCAACACAGTCAACGGTGCACTAGCAATGAACGGAGCCAACTCAGACGAATAGTTGTTAAACTTAAATAGTTGTGGACTTAAAAGCAATATTGTGGCGCAGCTTGTCGACCTTCTCTCCAACAATCCGAAAAGATGACTCTTGACGTGGTGAGAGAGCACTTCTCGATCCCTGTGCTCTCTGCATCTATGCTCACGCGGACTATGCAGGATTTCTCTTGGCTGCTACTGGCACTAGTCCTCATCGTTGTGGCCATTGTGGCGGCACACTGTGTCATGTGGCAGTGGTTGTGCGCAGGATGCCGCAGAAAGCCGGCTGGCTACAACGCGCTCGCCGACAAAGATATCGTCCAGATGCATCCCGCCTTCATCCAGAGCGTGTAACTGGATCTACAGCTGCATCAGTGCAAATATAATCGCGGCTCTTTTAATCAAATGCAACAGATTTTCTATGGACGTCTGCAATACAAAAACCATACACAAATCATCATGATGGTGCACTTATTCATTGAGCATGATAAATGGCGCGTTATTCTGCCTTTGTCTTGTCGGCCTTGCTGACAGCACTGCCGCCTCCAATAGCAAAGTTGGAATGCCAGTAGGCGATGCACACGGCGTAGATGATGAGCGACCCGGTGGCCAAGAACAGCGGCTTGGCGTAGCGGCCGTACCACGCATACTCGAACGACACCTGGAACACCTGCGTTTAGTACCATACACTTGGTACACAGCACAGTATTATTGAGACTCGCCTGAAAGTCCACCATGTGCTCATCGACGAGATTGCGCTTGGTAAGGACAACCGTGGTGCGACCAACACTGTCCAGATAGGTGTGCGTGGTGACGCGCGATATGTCATCCATCTCATAGGGTAAGTGGAGTCGGACATTCACCGCACCCTCCGGCAGGACCACGCGCACAGTGGCCGAGTCAATGACGGCGTTCTCGAACGACTTGACGAACGGCACCTCCAGCACAAACTGTCCCGTCTGCGAGTTCTCCGTCAGGTACTCGGACAGCGGCACATTGTAGCCGTGATGCCAATTGTATATCCAGCCGCCGAATACGGGGAAGCGGGGCCGCATCTCCAGCACAGATTTTCGCAGTTCACGGCGAAAGTTCGAGGTCGACACATTGCCGACGTCGTCACGGAAATACGGCTCAGTAGCCTTTGGCGGCAGATCCAGGCGTAGAGACTTTAGCACGCCCGTGGTGTGGTGTATCTGCTGCGACTGCGAGTAATCGATGCGCGAAAATGGCTTCTCCAGTCTACAGTGACAGGTGGTTAATAATTCATGTGGTATAGACAGCCATACACAATACACAATATGTATAATCGCAGACATACTGTGGACCGTCGTTGCGAATGGCATAGTACTCGTCCACGGCCAGGTTGCCGCCCCACAGCGACAGCCAGAGGTCGCGCTGCAAACTGCTCACCGTGATCAGCGAGACACTGTGCTCAAAGTGCACGGAGAACGGTGCATGTGACAGTGCCGCCATCTCCTCGCCCTCATACGGCCCGTAGGTGATTGTCTTGCCGGACTTGGCGGCCAGTGCCATGAATGACTTGACGTTGGCATTGGCGGGCAGGGTGACCTTAAGCTTCTGTTTGCGGGTGACGTACGGACTGGGCAGGTAGGCGTTGCCCACAAATTTGACTAGCTGGGCGGCTGTCTGGGCGGCGTGGCGCGGAAACGGCTCCAGTGCATGCGTGTACACAATGTCGAATATGAGCGCGGGGCAGGCCGATGGGTTTCAGCAGTGTGTACGGATAAAAGATCCGCGGTGCTGCTGTCATGTGGGTGGAAAGTCAAAGTACGCAGCCCCATGCACTTGTGCATACATATGTGTGTATAGAGCATATCGAGATGAAACAGTTCGTACGTCCATGCCGCCTGACGCTTCCGGAGTGGGCGGCCGACGAGAGTGATGGGCGCGCCAGCTGCATCGTCGCCTCGTGTGCGCAGACACATGTGCCACCGTAAAGGTTGGCCCCGCTTCCCGTGGCACCTGCTTGCCGCCGGCATCATCTCCTGCCGCCAGCCAGTAGGTGTACGTGTTCTTCTTCTTGGTGGCGGCGCCGGAATCAGGCGCCGGAGCGACGGCCAGGCGGCTCGCCGCTCGCGGACCTTGGCGTGCCGAGTGAGGTCTGTGCTGCGCACTGGCATTCTCGGTGATGAATGCTGCGCAGGCAGGTTGACCAAACGCCGTAGCCACCGCGCCCGATCAGCTGATGCCGAAATGGCTGCCGCGTTGCGACTGTCATTTGCTGTTGTTTATCGTTTTGCTGGTTGCCCTGTTTGAAGAAAGCTGCAGCGCGGCTCGCTCATGCAATATGTGCTGAAAAATTGCCCTGTTTCTCCCTATATTGTCTGCGGTAGATAGCAGCGGCAGAGAACCGCCGAATCAGCATGTCCTGTGGAACAAAAGCTCGTTCACCTATCATTGCTTCCCAGCTTCACCCACGTTGCTGCATTGCCGATACGTCACTGACAGATCTATAAGCTTTATCTGCAGTCCAGACAAATCGATCTTGAAATGAAGTGCCTAAGTGAAGTCTGGAAGGTTTCAGGTACTGCTAATGGCAGTTTATGGCAGTCTGCCAAGGACTGCTTTTTCACGGTGACGTGTGGAAGAATTAAGGACAAAGCTAGCTCTGGGAAGAAAGAAAATAGCAAAGTTAAGCAAACATATGTAGGCGGTGTTTTTGCAGTTTAGAGCGTGAAGCAGTTCATTGCGTCTGCTGACAAATGGGCGTGGCCGGAAGCACGAAAATCAACGCCACTGGGCCGCAAGAGTCTTGAGTTACCACCTATTTGCAAGTGCCATCGCCCCAGCAGCGCGATTGTTGGAACAACACAACCACGTAACCTCGACACATTAGCCAGCCAGCAGTCATGACTGCCACGGCGAGGAACCACAGGGCCAATGGACGGCGTTCATGATTCTGACGCTGAATTGACCGGCTGAGGAAGCGGTGATGATCCCGCATGGCGCCTGCTTCCCGTCACCGCGGCCGCTCCCGTCAAACTGTCGTACTCATCCAGTGTCGACGAAACGCGCTCGGCCCGTGCCACAACCCGCCTGGGAACGTGACGTTCGAGTCCGATATTGTCGGCGGCGGCGCGACGCAAGCTACGTATTCCACATGATGCAACTGCAGCAGCAACAGAACTCGCTGTCCGGCATCAGCGCCTGTCACCGGTCTCATCGACCATGTTCCTGCCCGCGTCTGGCGCACCAACTGACATTCGGTAACGTGGGTGGAGGTGTCGGTGGCAGGAATGGCGGCGCTGGCAGTTCCGGTCCCGGAAGTCCACCGGTTACGGACAAATCAGAATGGCTATCATTTGCCATGCACACATTCGTGGCCAGCTTGGAGGGACAGGTGTGGCCGTCGCTGAAGAGACGACACGCTACTTTACTATGGACGACACAAGCTACTGGTGGATTTGGTTCGCTAATCTCCGTTTCACCGGAAGTTGGTTATATTCCCGCAGACAACGGTGAGGGTTGAGATTGCCTCTATACCTACATACGACATATATATATATATATATATATATATATACATATACATATCTCGACTTCGTCCTAACTTCATCTAACTGGTGCGGGCCACAGCAGAGCGCCTGGCGACATTTCTGGAACATGACAACGCAACGTTAAAATCTTGATTCCGCGCGATGAAGGTTGCTTTTCTGACTTAGCAGCGGTAAGCACTATGAATTCCGGCCACGCGGTATCCAACTGTATTTTCCAATATATTCAGCGGGTACTTGCACCCAGACATATATACACGGTCTAACAGCATTTGCGCTTTGGTGACGCCAGAGTTGGAAAAAAGCCCCGACACGGGATGTGGAAGCCCGCCGCCAATGTCCCCGCTGGCGCGGTCCACATTATCTCCGCAGCGAGCACGCCAGCGGCAACCGCGTCGAAAAGCTTCGCTAAGATACCGGTTCAGTAGTGGTAGCAAGTGCCGCTGCCCAGGGACAGGAAACCGCACTGCAACCACCAGCAGCAACCTCCCGGGCGGCCACGCAGCAGCCACACGCAAACGTCCTCTTCTCCAACAATGTCATCTCGATCCAGGCACTCCGGACGATGACACGGATTCCAGATGGCCTGGAACTGGTTTCACCATCGATTCCGGGCTACTCCGACGCCACAGACAGAGGTGGCAGGTCAGGCCTGGTTCAGTCGTCCGGGGATATCGCACGGCTCCGGGCAGGTGGTGGGCGGCGGCGCTAGCTTCAGGCGCGGGGCGGCGAACTCGTCGTGGCGACGCGTACCGTCCGGCGCGGTGTCGACGCCATATTCAACGGCGTGGCAGTTTCCGCCTGAGTCGATGAAGAAGTGGACCATCAGGGAGGAAGCCTGATCTTCAACGCCAGTGGCAGCAGGGCTGACCGGCATCCGCTGGCACCGCTGGCAGACCGCAGGCGATGTTGACCTCGGACCTCTACCTCCTGTTGCGTCATCCATCGCCTCGGCACAGCTGGCCACCACCACAAGCCGGCGTGGTGGTGGCGGCCGTGGCGGTCGGCGCTGCCAGCCAGCCGACATCCTGCCTCCGGCGTATGACGAACAGTGCCGCGTCAGGCAATGGCCGCGAATACCGGTCAGGACGGTGACGATGAAGAACAGTATTCCGATGGACTCGCCGAAATCGCCTTGCGCAGCTGCCTTTCGACGGCGATCGGCGCAAGTGGCAACAACAAATAGTGGCGGTGGTGGCAATAGCACGGGAGAGACCGTGCTGCAAGCGCATCAAACGCTCATTTGCAGCGCGGCAGCTGGAGGTGGCGCCGAGGGCGGAGACGACGGAAGTGGCAACGCCGTCGCAAGTCGGCATCCGCGAAACCATTGACGGCGCGGATTATTTAGCCGCGGCCAAAGATTATTGTCCACCAGCTCCGTTGAACCAAAATGGCGTTGGGTGGGCGGGCGGCGTGCGCAAAGTACCGGTGACATCGGTAATAGCGGCAGCGCGCTGGCGTCGGCGGCAACACTTCCACCACCGACAGCGATGTGGCCGACAGGTGTGCTGGCGGAGGACAGGCCTTGGCGGCAAATCCGCCGTCAACAAGCAAGTCGGTGCCTGAGACATTTGTGGCATGTGCCCGCGGTGAGCTGTGCCTCACTGGCGAATTTCGACCACCACTGCCGCCGATGACAGCGACACCTCGTCCGCAGCAGCAGTCCATTACTGCCAGATTCTATGGCAGGTGGCGACAAATTGCACTAAACTGGCCACCATCGACGCCTCGCCCACAGCAGCATCAACGTACAGTCAAGTACGTCCGACACCGACGCGATCTGGGTGCTCAAGATCTTTACAATTGGCAACTACGACGCAGGCCACCTACAAAGACTGCTTCATGCATCACAAGGTGACCACTGTGCAGAAGTACTCCGCGCTGGCACTGATACGTTTCCGCGTGCCGGGTGTGGTGTCATAAACTGGCCAGCAGGCCGGTCATCTCGGTCAGTGCCCAACCAGGCGGCCGGCAACAGTGTACGCTGACTGCAGCGGCAGCCAACCAGCCGCTGACCAAAGACTGGACGAGTTCATTGACATGAACTACACCGGCTGTCGGTGGTACCTGGTGACTCAGAACTGTCGCTGGACCTCAATGCCAATGTGCTGGAGATCCTGCAGGGCTTTTGATCAAGACTGGCATACCCGCTTCCCAGGTGTAGCGCAGCTCCCGGAAGGAGATTCTGCGGAGTGGTGAAGCACGTGACGGCGCACGCGGCCGCATATCCTGCCGATTCACCGCCGGAACGACAGTGAGATCAAGTTCTTGAGTGAACAGGCGTAGACAAGACTCTGCGGTGCACAGCGGGGCGGCGCAGTCCTCCGTATTCTGCTGCGCATCTACTATTTCGATGATCACTTTTGCTGGGCACTGTGCGCATAAGACCTGGGGCGTCTCAGGACGCCATGTAGCCAGACTACCCTGCCAAACAGGCCGCAACAAAGTTCAAAATCAACAAGACGCTGGCGGCGGGTAGCAGCCACAGGTCGTTCAACCTGTTTCCGCGCGCAATGGGTCCATGTGAAACATGTCAGTTCGCACGCGCAGAACCATCGCTTGCTTCTATGATGCTAATGTCGGTGGCGGCGTCAGCATAACTGTGGATGGCGTCGATGCGACCTCAAGCAACATGTCTGGCGCAATGCTGCCGGCTGGACGCGCAGTACGTCGTGCAGCCCACCGTGGTGATACCACCGAGCGAAGGACAAAGGTTATTGAAATTACGCTGGAGTCCCCTCTCGATGGAGAAGTCAGCGTCAGCGATA
>JAZDSV010000040.1:0-138715 GCA_036784855.1 Aphelidium insulamus
GTTTATTATGGATGATGAAATTATTGCCCACAACGCCTCAGCGTTGCAAGCGGTGTTGCCTCTATGACGCACAGACAAACGTGTCCTTAACCGACGAGAACTCGCAGACCTATGTTGACCTGGGAGCAGCAGCCGCAGCCGTAGAGTCACCAACCTGGTCAAAGCCCCAAAACCACTCAAATGAGTCCGAAATGAAAGGAAGAGAAAATCGACAACACCAGCTTGCTCGACATTGAGCAGCTGCATCGACTCACGCCAAGTCTCTCGGCGTTTTGACAGAGGATCACTGTCGCCACCACCCTGAGTCAAAAAGGCGAGACTCACCGAAACATCCAAACAACAACCACGACCATCTTTCCACTCTGGTAAAGAACAAACTCCGGCCGACGCATCATTCCCATGAGCCACCAAACGACGAGTGCTCCACCGACATGCTACTCCAGCAGAATCAAATGACCGCCTCCAAAACCTTAGCAACAGCCTCATGCCGACAAACACCGCATCACCACTCAGTACAAACTATCAGAATACTATAAATATCTGACTTGCCAGTCTTGTATAAAGCACATGCACGAGCTTGCAGATAAATAGGATGACCAGTTCAACACGAGTGCAACACGAAACATCCGGGCCAAATGTGAGGTAGGTGTCAAGAGGGATGGCAGTTGTCCAAAGGGAGGCGTCAACTAGATGCAGCTTTCAAACGGACTTGATTAAGTATCGACGAGAGACAGCAAAAGATCGGAAGTATACCAGAGACCCAGAGAAAAGCATGCTGAGGGTAATTAAGTAGAAGCAAGCAACGGTAAAGCATGGGTTCCTGAAGTAGAAATTGTTCTAAATTGAATGGTACAAACGAAGTGTGACGCTATTGTATGGGTAAGCCAAGCAACTGGTTCTGCAGTAGAGGTAGTGAGTGACAAAGGAGTCAACATAAGCGACGGGCTGCGAATTTGTTTAGGGATACTACAGCTAAGGGGGGATGGTAAGGTGGTCAAGTATGCTTTTTGCAGTAGCTGATACTGGCATTCCAAATATTGACAAGAGAAAATGCGAATGATGATCAAAATCGTGAAATGGCATTAACTGATAGTGATGTATAAAGGAGGATGTACCAACCTTGAAGCTAAGACAATCAAAAGCAGCAGTTGAATTTGAAATTTTCTAACTCGACATAATGTCCAAACTGAACTAATAGAGTCATTACGAATTGGACAACGATCATTACCAGCAGGCGACATTGGCAAGGGCGCACCCAACAAAGAAGTGCTGCGTGATCTTCATTGCAAACAATATCTTGTGTGGAAAAGAGTGCCAGTTGGTGTTGGTTGGAGTTGAGCCACCACAGCTCGCGATTTTGACAGATTGAGAGTGAAGACCAAACTCACCACAGCGCAGCCCGGATCACGCTCACAACGCAGCTCGGACCTTTGGCAGTCTCGCCAACGATTGTTCCATCATCCAGATACCATGCGTGCAACAATAACCCCGGCACTGGGCGACCGTGAGATGGCCTGCAGCGCAGCGGCCGCAGACACAAGGAAAACAGAAGAGGAACCCAGTGGATCGCCCTTGCTGAACGCCACCGAACTGGCCAGACGGTGGGTGGTCCAGATACAAATGTGGTTTGAGCACTGTAACAATATTCCACCCACATGCAGCTTTCAGCGACAGGTCACTTCTCCCTAACCATAGCAAACATGGTCTGCACGCGATACCACAGATTGAAAGCATTTCTCGAAATCGATCTTCAACATGGTGATCCCGTCATTAGAGACCATGCTGCCCCAAAGCCAGCCGGGTGACAGCATGAACAATAGCCCTCACCACCATTTGGACCACCGGCACCCATCTGACGCGCGGGGAGCCATGGTGAGCTCCTTCAGCCGAGCCAACGGCCTTCATTGAACATTTTGACACCTAACCGCCTCCAGATTTCGCCAACTGCAATGGGACGCAAACCGCCCGAAGTCTTGTTCAACACAGTCAACGGTACACTAGCAATGAACGGAGCCAACTCAGACGGCAAACGACCACTTCAGGGAGCAGGTCTCACATGAGTTCCCCACATGCTTGCAGAAGCTTGACTCCCAGCACAAGGGACTCCCGAACCATCCAAAGCATCCACCAGCGTTGCGCACGTAACCCATCACGGCCACACGCCGTATCACGCGGAAAGAGCGCAGGCACCGTTCCACTATTTCATCCTCACGGACAATGCCGGTGGCGTATTCGGTAAAGGAACAAGTTCGGTGGTTCGCTGTGGATGCTTCAGACGCATTGCCTCCAGTACACGGGGAGTGGTCGTTGCGACTCCTTCGGACACCAAAGCGCGACACGCATCACCATATCGACCAGCCTGAGCCAGCAATTTGCAACGTCGCAGGTTGGTGGCCTTGCGATCCAATGACATCAACCGCACCTGAGGGACTGCATCCAATAGGTCTCGGAGCAGTTGACGCTTTTCGTTGGCACCCTGGTCCCAAAGCAGCATACGACCCATGGTGAAATCGGCCTGGGATGCTTTTCGGCGACGTTTACCGCGGATTTCGCGACAGCGAGGCGGAACGTGCAGAACACATTTGGTATAAATGTCCAACCGGGCAAACGCATCCACCGAATCCGAGTGAGCTGACACATCGCGCAACAAAGCCAGCAACTGCCTAGCATAAAGAACGCGACAACGTCGTGGGATGAACTTGAGGTCATCAAGTTGTCGCTCGCGAAGAAGCTGAAACACATTTGGGTCTTCGGTAAAGGGTAAAAAAGGAGCGGGATTGGGCGCCACATCAACGACCGGAACCGGCGCAGCAGGTGCAGCAGCAGCAGCAGCAGCAGCAGGGTGAGCAGGCGGAAACAAATGACCAGGCGGTGCGTAGACAAATACATCCGCTTCCGGCAAAGCATGCGGACAGGCAGTTTGGCAACGCGTCAAAATCTTCCCACAGGCGATACAGAACCAGCGCTTGTTTGACTGCAACATATGCTGCAGATGACGGAGGTTTGCCCCCACCAAATACACTTCCGGTGCGCGAACCAAATGCGACTGAGTGTGGTTGATAAGAGACTGAAGGGACGCGTACGCCTTCTGCTTCGTGCAAGCCGGGAACGGACACACGATCTGCGGAGGCGAGCTGGGCGGAGGCACTGGCGCAGCCAACGACGACGACGCGACTGTGACGACCGGGTCGGGAGCATCCACTTCCATGGCCTGAGTTTGGCCCATGTGGAAGAAGCTGAAGAGGCGGTCCATGCCAATAGGCCAGGCCTTTGTACTCCTATTGGCTTGCTTCTTTTTTTCTTATATATATTGTTAAATATTAAATATCTGCAATATTATAATGCATGTATTTAAATATGACATATTCTAGTGTAATTTAGTGCCAGTGCCTGCTGCTTGCACAGTTTGAACCAATATATGGGTTCTATCTGGCGCAGTTTATTTGCATCGCTCTTAATGTTATGCATTGAGGCATGAGCTCTATCGCCGTTATGTATAGCAAGTATACCACATAGTATTGATAGTATCGTACCGATAATCAGAGACCATCGGTGCCATACTTCCTAGCTCCTCAATTACATACATACATATATCATACACCATGCACATACCATACACATACATACAACTCTCCGTTCATGGTGTGAATGGTCAGTACAATAAACTTTTGCGACTACATTCTTCACAATCAAGAAAAGTTAACGGCGCCATTTATCGAGTAATATTTACAGACTGCAGCTTTTTTTTTTTTTTTTTTTTTTTCTGAAAGGAGTTTATTAAAGTGAGTCAATTACTGCCGCGCGGCCAGTGCCATAGCCGTCTCATGCGCCACAATAAAAGAGAGTCGTTGCCACACTCGCTGAATGCTGACAGAAGCCGCAAGGTTGTCCACGTCTGCCAGGGCTCGGCCAATACGTCGGACAATAGAAATAGTTCGAGTACCAAATGCTCCTAGAGATTCGATAATGAAAGGGAGAAAATCAACTCGGCGCGCTAAACATCGCTCCAGGTACTTTTTGCTTTTTCGCTCCTCGGCTTTTTTGGCGTTCCAGCCACCCCAGTTTGATGCATTGTGCAATTGCTGAAATGACGACACAATTGAGACATCAACGCACATGCTGCAGCTTTAGCAATCACCCAATTGCAATACAACTAGGATGCCAGCCAGGCAAATACAGTCAATTCCACGGCAGCGGTTCCGTGGTCTGGTTGCCGCACTTGCCGCCATTGCCGTGCTGTGTGGATGGCCTGCTGCACATGCATCCGTGCCCAACAGTGCCTGCATTCTGGTCGACTCGGAGACCAGTGATCGCTACAATCTGTGGCCGCTGCGTGACGAGTATGTGTGCCATGTACATAGTTAGTAATCTCTTCCACACTACTAATGGTGCAGTGTCAAGAACTATCGCATCGAGACGGCCGACTCTACCTTCATACTGAATGTGTGCGGGAGTGTGGTGGACAGTGACCCGGATATTAGAGACGGTGTGTGCATTTTCTGCCTATAGCTGACTGACTGCCATTCACGCTAATCGGACTGACTGCAGGGTGTCGAAAGGATGCCGCCGGATGCCAGGTAGGTGGCTGGTCATATATGGTGAATGTCGGTTTCTTATCAACTACGCAGGTAGTCAAGGCTAATGGTAAACGCTTTGACATGG
The DNA here is from genome assembly GCA_036784855.1 of Aphelidium insulamus. NCBI lineage: Eukaryota > Fungi > Aphelidiomycota > Aphelidea > Aphelidiaceae > Aphelidium > Aphelidium insulamus. Next base: position 4,663 of record JAZDSV010000040.1, read on the forward strand.
GCGACCCGGCCACCACAACTCCTCAACTATTGGGTACACACACACATTGTAGATCTGTATACATATGCTGATGGCACAGGACCCAACTTTCTGCAATTAAAGTATGATGGAGGAGACACTTGCGACAACGGCAATCGTAATCGGTCCATGCGCATCCTGTTCAACTGTGATGCCGCCGCCGGAAACTCTGTCCCCGTATTTGTCAGCAAGTCGTCAAAGTGTATGTCTAGCTGATTTACTTATGTATTCTATCGATGCTCACTCATTATAGGTGATTACCTGTTCCAGTGGAATACGGTACAGGCCTGTCCCACACGGGACTCGAAGCAAGTCGCACAATGCTCGTATACTGACTTAAATAACTGCTGTAGTGCGCCTGTTATCGGCCCACAGAACTGCGACTTTATCGACACCGACTCCAAGAAGCACTGGGATCTGTCACATCTAGCGCGGCCCAACACTGACTGGTTCGTGGTGTCCAGCACCACACCGCAACGATTCTACATCAACATTTGTCGACAAGTGCAAGATGCGTCCAGCGCGGAGAAGGGCTCCGGCGCCGTGCTGGAGACCATCAGTGAGAGTGGAGCGGTGTCATTGCAATCACTTGGCAAAGAGTCGTCCCGCACGATCCAGCCGCAAGGTGTGTTGAATGATCTATACATATATTTATATATTGGCATGTGTTGATTACTCAAGAGGACGACCGAGGATTGCTCTACCGGATGGACGGTGGCTACATATGCCGTCCGGGAGAGTCTTTGCGTGCTAGTGTCATCATTCGCATATTCTGCGATCCTTCTGCCGTGGACGTAAGTCCTTTCCTCTGATGGTAGTAAGCTATTAATTTGTTTCAAGGCGCCGCCAGTGTTTGTTGGTTCGGACTCTGACTGCCAGTATGAGTTTGCATGGAAAAGGTTTGGATTATGTTGAGATATTTGTTAAATTAACATGAATGAATGAATACAGCAAGTACGGATGCCCTATAGTGCCGCCTCGAAGCAGCTGTCAGACCAGCTTGAGCGGCGGAAAAGCAGTGGACTTGGCACCACTGCGGCTATCATCCGCAAACTATGAAGTAACGTTGCCGTCGGACCCCACGCACAACATCCTGATGAATATGTGCGGATTGGTGGTGACGCCGCAAGACAAGCGCTGCGACTACAGTGCCATTTGCCTCATATCTACAGCCCCGAATTCAAATGGGTGGCGAAGTCTGGGCTCGACGGGCGACTTTAGTGACGCTGGCGGTGGGCTGACATTGCGCTACGTGGACGGTGATTTCTGCGCCACCAACCGCCGAATCGCCACCACGGTGCACTTTTCATGCGACCACACCGCAGTCAACAGCCAACCGCGGCTGATGTCGGTGTCGGAAAATGGGTGTGACTACATGCTGGAGTGGAAGACGGACAAGGTGTGCACCACTGCGGCCACTGCAGCCAGTTCAGAGACAGGTGGCGGCACCGCTAAAACTAGTGGAGCCATGATATTCTTCTGGATTCTGTTCTCGGTGACGGTGACGTACTTTGGAGCTGGGATGGCGTACAAGCGGTGGCGACTGGGCTATCGCGGCCTTGACCAGGTGCCGCACATTGACTTTTGGCTGAGACTGTGGGACATTGTCCGTGTAAGTGTGGTGCCTATACACACATATATAATATTATTAACATTGTAGTGCCGCCGCGAGCCGCAATACTCTATACGGCTCGAATGAATTTACGCGTAAACGATAAATAAAGTGCCTCCATTTGGTGCATATCAAATGTATGTGAGTGTACAGTACGAAATATCTATGACCACTCTTGCTTGGATTGAATCCACACCATTCAACAACAACAACAACAATTGACAACACGCGTCAAGATGGTGCAACCAATGCGCGACCGCATGCACCAATATGTGCGCCAACTGCAGGCGGATATTGTCGCCGCGCTGGACACGCTGGACCCGGAGCATCCATTCCTGCGTGACGCGTGGACGCGCCAGGACGACGACGACGCCACGGGTGGTACATTACGCATTTTTATCTCTATTGCATCCCTCTTATATAACCCCGCAGACGTGCCGTCTGCAAGCACAGACACAGATAAGCAGCAGCCACCGCAAATACATGGCGGCGGGCTGTCGTGCGTGTTGCAGGATGGAACCGTGTTTGAAAAGGCCGGTGTGAATGTGTCGGCCGTTGGTGGGGAATTATCTGCACCAGGAGCGGCACAGATGCGTCAGCGTGGCCACTTGACTGCTCAAGCACGCCAGGATGTCGGTCAGTAGTATGCGTGATATTTGTCGATGATGTTAAATGGAACAGGCGAACCGCTGCACTTTTATGCCACGGGAATCAGTCTAGTACTGCATCCGCATAATCCCATGGCACCGACCGTACACGCCAACTATCGCTACTTTGAAATTACCACTGCCGACCACACCAATGTTGTGGACTGGTGGTTTGGTGGAGGTGTGTAAAGATTGTTGCAGTATTAGTTGGTTGGATTATAACACATAAGGCGCCGACTTGACACCGGCATATCTGTTTGAAGAGGACGCGCGTCACTTCCACCAGACTCTCCGGGATGCTTGCCAGAAGCATCATCCTGCGCTGCATCCACGCTTTAAGAAGTGGTGTGACGAATACTTTTACATTCCGCACCGTAAAGAGACTCGCGGCGTGGGCGGAATATTCTTTGACGACTTGAACTACCGAGACACGGATCTCTTCACAGTGACACGCAAGTTACAATTATGCCATTATCTATGTATTATTGACAAATGATAGCGTCCGTGGATGACTACTCGGCACAGGAGCGCATATTTCAGTTCGTGAGTGAAGCGGGCAATGCCTTCATTCCCGCCTACTTGCCCATCGTAAAACGTCGGTTGGCTGAAGCATTTAACGAGGCACACAAGCAGTGGCAGCAGATTCGACGCGGTCGCTACGTCGAATTCAATTTGGTGTATGACCGTGGCACAAAGTTTGGCCTGGCCACGCCTGGATCGCGCACCGAGAGCATTTTGATGTCGTTGCCGCGCACCGCGTCTTGGGAGTACTGTCATGAGGTGGTGCCGGGGAGTGCAGAAGCGGAGCTGCTGCAAGTGACTAGGCATCCGAGGGATTTTTGTGATACTGCCGGGTGCTAGAATCATAACACTAACGCCTCTGCTCATTAACTAATTTATTGTCTGCGAATTGTGCTCGGTGTTTTGTTTTTAGTACTGAAGTGGGGTAGCAATTGTTTTTGTACTCACACTTTTCGTCCCGTACCACACGGAAATTGTCCAGCCGGTGGTCTGATAATATTTCTGTGGAAGTGGTGGAAGCTGCAAGAAAAGACCATCATAATGCTCGGTACCTGCGTCTACTCCAGAGCAAACACTCGATCCTGAGCCAATACCGTACTCGTATGCTGGATAGCCCAAGGCATGACAGTTCTTCCACTTTGCATTGCACTTTAACGACTTATTGGTCAGAGTGATTTTTCTGAATGTGTTTAGGCGGGGCCAATTCTTTGTCGAAAGAGGAATGTCCACATAGTCGAACTTTCTACAGAACGGCGGCCCACCTTCATAGGAGTCGCAGCTGTACGTGATGTCGGAACAAGCCGAGACTAGCAATGGTTTTCGGGCGGCAACAAGGGCACACAACGCTGACGCACACAATATGCCTAAAATCATCATTTTAAAACTTGAATCTAGGCATCATCATTCTGGCATTAAAAATTTTTATCGCCCAGCATGTATAACGCGACGGGTCAATCACAGCACGTCGCAGTAGTTTCAGAGGGAGTTTCATTCTGATGCATCAATCACGTGACGTAGCTTTTGTTTCACAAGAGTTTCACTAAAGGGAAGCAATAGGAAGACGTCTCGGTTGTTTCATCTAGAGTTTCACTGTAGAGAGCAGAATATATGTGTTCATGTATTGTTCATGATATGTGTTCATGTATCTATCGATTTCGGTAGTGGTTGACTTTATTTTTGCACGTATGATCACTAACGAGCTTCCAATGGAACTATAATAGTCCTTTGAATCGATGCAACTTTCTCAGCCTTATAATACCACGCCGAAATTTTCCAGCCTGTCAGACCTTGCCAATTAAGTGAAAGTTGTGGCAATTTCAAGTATAACGACTTCCAGTGCCAGCAGACGTCCGGCGTGTCATTAACGCCATAATCCAAGACCTTCCGATACATCTTCTTTCTCTTCGGGTTACGCCTTTTGGTTGTGCAGGAGAGTGTAATTTTTTTGATTTTGGTGTAAACAACAAATTGGTTTATATCCAACTGCACGTAATCACCAGCATTGCAAAGCCCGGTAGTGTCGCAACTGACAATCGTCGTTTGAGTGCAGACAGGTATTGACAAGATCCCCTTGGTTACGGCAGCATCAAATGACAATGCAAAAACGCACAGCAGGCTTAAGAATAACATTGTATCAATGATAAAAAAGCAGCAGCTCGGATTACGTGATTTAGCAATCTTGTTACACAGCGCGCATCACGTGACGTGGACCGCGAGCCAATCAGGACCACTAAAATTCTATGACTATGTAGTGATAATATAATAATGGCTAAGAATGGCTTGTTACCTTGTTATGCAAAGGACGTTAGGCATGTAGTTCAAAACTTCGCAGCTGTTATTTGGATCATGGATGATTTAGCTGCATTGGGTGCGTGAGCTTCTTCACCTTATTTACCGTACACGGAAAGAAGCTAAATTTGATTTAAAAACTTCCCAAAACAGTGCATTTACTTCTAATTGACAGCCCAGCTGGTGAAATTGTATTAAGAGTTGTGTTTGCTTGTGCTGTGTCAAGATGTCGTCTAAGCCGGCGGTCCACGTGATCGGATGGTCATGATTGAACTGTGTAACTCCACACAATTTAATGTCTGAACAGCCAACTGACGCCGACAAGAAATGTTCGGTATTATCACAATCTGCGCCAACCACCAGCCACATGGCCATGGCGGCGATCGCGTCGCCTAGCAAGAAGATCCATCATCAGCGTCACTATAGCGTTGGAGAATCGAGTGTCCCGACAGCCATCCAGCGCCCAACATCATTATCGCCATCATCACGAAAACCGCGATCGGATTCCGTGTCGTCGAAACTGGGCTCGTGGTTGGACACGTCTCTGGTGCAGTATGTCAGTCGCGCCTGGGATGTCTGATACTCTGTTAATACATCTCTGTCTGATACATCCATGTTACAGTCTATATTTAGCCTACTTCCATTCATACGTATATAGATCTTATATATAAAACTCGATAGCAATATAGCGATACCACTACTATGAGGACCGTGGCAGAGACTAGCGACGAGGACCTGGCGCCAGTGTTGGAGATGGCCGTGGCCGCGGCCATGTCCACAGACACGGATCCAAATGTTCGCCACGGCCAGGACGACTCGTATCTGTCGCCGCGCGGCCGGCTGATGCACCGCCGCCAGCAGATACGCGACACGGAGCACCAGCTGCGCGTCAAGCAGCAACAGTGCCAACAGCGCGCCACCCAGCTGCGCGCCAAGAAACATACGGTGCAGGCGCGTAAGGACGAGCTGCAGGCCAGCCGCGCCAAGTTTGACGTGTTCTTGCGGGAGCTGGATGCGAAACGGGCGCGGGCCGGCAAGAAGGCGGCGGAGGAGCGGCGTGTGCGGGATGAGCGCGGTCAGCAGATTACGGAGCTGCGTGACACGCTCGCGCAGAACAGTAGCGACATTGTGCGGCTGAAGGCAAGCATTGAAGCATGTAGGTGGCCGTCTTCGTGACTGTGTGCATGTTGTATGACTGGTTATTGAGTGTATTGACGGGCTATTGTGTGTAGTGACGCCCGTGAAGCGCTACCTGGAGTCCATAGTGGAGATGGGCGGGAGTGGCGGTGTGACGGGGAATCTTAGTCTGGGCGATGTGGCCGCTGCCACCGCCGCTCCTGGAACCGGTGGCACCGCAGATGGGTCACCTAACAGCAGCGGCAGTAACAGCGCCTCCGACGTGGTGGATGCCAACTATGCCGACGTGTTGGACATTCTGGCGCGCCACGACACACTGACACACACCAGACGGGATCTGGTGTCACGCTCGCGCCAGGCACACGAAGCCACAGATCAGTTGCGCGCACAGCTGCAGCAGCTGGAACAGCAACGTACCGACACACAGCTGGCACAGAACAATGAGCTGGTGCAGCTGCAGGCCCGTCTGGAGCGGGAACGTGCGCGCGTGTCCAAAGCCCAAGACTCGTGGGACAGACTGCGCAGTGCCGGCGCCGAGAAGAGTCTGGCGCTGGGACAGCTGTCCATCGCCACGCAGAACCTGTACCAGATTGTTGTAGCCGGCATCAGTGCCGCGGGTACAGCTGCAACGGGTGGCGGCGCATTCTCGACGCGCCGACCGCCCTCTGCGCCCATGGCGGTGCACATGCGTCAAGCCCGTCAACCCAAAAAAGGTGTCAGTGTTACTCAGGGGGCCGTCGGCGGCGCCCAGGTCGACATTGCCGAGCAGCTGCAGCGCATCGAGACATTTGTGGTGGACTTGGAGGACGTGGCGCACAAGGCCAGACACGCGGTGGCGCGCAGAGCACGTGAAGGTAAACTTACGATGGCGCAACGGATGGCACAGCTGTCCGTGGCTGGCACCGAGAGCGGGTCCACGGTGACTGGCGCAGACAAGGAGCAGAGCGGCGGCGGTCAGCAGCACCGCGATCAGCACCAGCAGTCTGTCGGCAGCTCGGTGGCCACGTCCGAGAGCCACGTCGATGGCGGGTCCCACCACCTGACCGACACCAACTCCACGCTCTTTAGTCTATAGAGAGAGTTGTCTGACACACAGTGACACTGCTTGGCCACAGACAATCAATGTCTGTCAAGCATTACTACTTCTTGCAGTGCAAAGTACTTAGAAAGCACAACACTTGACAAGTTTGACAAGTGACAACTCTATTGATGATTGTGTGTGAATTAGAGCATCTCGCGCTTCTTGGCGGTGCGCATGTACGGCCGCAGCACCCATTCATTGTCCGCTTCGGCAATGTCGATGGTGCCCTGCTTGATTTGATATGGGCGCATCTCGAAGCGCGGCCCCACCTCGGCCAGCTTGACGTCCTTGTGGCCAGTCTTGGCGTAGACGTGGTGCCGGAATGAAATGTAATCATTCTCATTGATGAACGACATGACGCGCTTAGACTCCTCCTTGGGCACGGGGAACAGGTACTTGAGAATGTTGCGCACACGCTCGCCGATCTTTGTGGTGAAATTGTGCATTATGAGGTGCGGGAACGCCTCGGACACGGTGCCCTGGTCGCCGATATCGTGACGCAGCACAACGTTGTGCAGTGAGAAATACGCAGTCGGTCCGTATGGAAAGTGGCACACCACCATGGCGTCTGGCTGCCCACGGTGTTCATGCAAGATCACCAGGTCCGTGACCTCGTTGGCTCGGCACGCTTCCACAATGTCCTTTGTCACGTATCCACCGCGATTGATACGCTGGGAATTCGGGAGTATTAATCGCATTTCCTGATGTAGTGTACAGTAAGCACACTAATAAGGCGATAAGCACCCAATACTACCTTTGAGAACTGCTGCAGACGTGAACTGGGGTCGCGTGACGTGGTAATCAGGATTTTGGGATCTTTGACGCCCGCATACGCGTACTCGTCGTCCATGTGGGTGGTGGGTGCTACGCGTCGCGGCGTTAAATATCTCTGCATACGCGCGCACACATACAAGACACACCATCCTGTGCCTCATCAAATATCAAGTCCTTCTTGAGGGTGTCGGCATCGCGCTTCAGCTCCGTGGGGATGGATTTGCCGGCTGTGCAGCAGATGGTCAATGATGGCGGAAATAGAGTCACGCATGGCACCTACACGCCAGAGACTCCTTCAGCTTCTGCTTGCGCTCCCATATTTCGCGCTGCTGTGACTCTAGAGACTTTTTGTACACGTACTCGCGTCGAAGGCGATTCTGCCGGCGCAGCATGTTGATTTGAGCGCTTTTTGTATTGCTTGCAATCAGGTTGACAGAAATGCACCGTCAAGTGTCAGGCAAAGTGTAAGTGAACAATGAATGCCTTTATTCAAGACATTATGCAATGTACGCAACCAATGAACGATTCAAGACTTGGCGCAGATTAGTGCTCCATACGGACCGCATGGCAAGCACTGATTGCCCGCCATGCACTCTGCACTGTCTGTGCATGGATTGCCCTCGAAGACGCGGTTGTGGCACTTGTTGGCGATGCACACGGCATTGCCGAAACAGTTGGCGTCCGTGTCACAGTCGTCGCCCGGGCCGCCGATCTTGCGGCACTGGCCGCGGAAGCACTCGGTGTAGGCAATGGTGCACTGTTCGTTGCAAGTGCAGGCGCCATTACACTCTGATGGCGGCGGTGGCGGCGGCGGAGGTGGTGGACAGGGTGCCGGAGGTGGGGGAGGCGGAGGCGGGGGAGGTGGTGGAGGAGGGCATGGAGGCGGCGGTGGCGGCGGAGTTGGAGTGTTGCAGTCTTCCGTCGGTGTTCCGCTAGTTGATGCCAGGAACAGTGCCACTGCCAGCACAAGTATGCTGAAATATCTCGCCATTACGAGTCAGGATAGTCTTGAAAAGTATGTTCAAGTCCCGGTGCTGCACCCGGCTTTTATAGCCAGGCTCGACACGACGTGTCGGCACGATCGAACGTGACACGCTGTCGGTCGCCTTGGCGCCACATTATTCGTAGCGTTCGCACGCTGCCATCACACGTCAGCAGTTGATGGTACGTCACCACAACTAGCAGACTGAAAGACAGCTCTACACACCCATATCACAAGTAACGGAGCACAATGTGCAAGTAAACTAAGGCGGTGTGCGGTAACTCGCGTGTGAGTGAGTTAAAGACATGTGAGATAAAATGCCATATTTTAAATGTAGAGTATCAACCCATCGATGTAAACCTTTACAGTCGTTACAAATTGCTAGGCGTATATGTAGAATTTGAACATATGGTTGATACACCAGAGGCATACTGTTGATGGTTCGCGGAAGTCAGTATTCCATAGAAAACATTGATATGTCTACTAGTCGCCTCAGCTTTTATTATGTAAAATTCATTATAGTTCCCACAAATGATAAGAATAGGGGTCATATAGTGTCACCATATACTGAGGACAAAACAATACTACAAGCAATCGATAAGAATGTACTCTGCTGATTTGCTAGCTGACTTGCTAGCTGTCGCGAATCGTGAGAATATGATCTGGCGGAATTTCACCGTCTATGGTTCACATCGTACACGAGCTGTACTCTAGCTATTATCAAGCATACGGATATCTGCATGTGATAGGTGTGAGGTGTGGTGAAGTGCGCGAAAGGTGTGAGCTGAGCGAGAAGGAAAGACAGTCGGCAGGCGACCAAGGGGCCGCGGCTAAATTCAACCCGTTTCAGGTGGCGGGTGGCGTTCCAGCTGCCACACACACCGCTCTCTTCGCTTACACCGTTCCAACATGTCGACTCGGCCGCGGCGCAAATGCGTGGCGCCCGTCTGTCCCGACTGCGGACGCGAGTACTCCGGCCAGCGATGCACAGCATGCCGGCAGCGTGGCTTTCGATTGCGTTATAACAAGGGTGAGCAGCCCCGATCACAGCCTCTCAGCCTCTGATACCGTGTCAACGTGCGCAGTGCATCGCAGTGCAGGATTTCAATCGCTGTACAAAGTGTTGCCGTTCGATGATCAAATGGACTCGGTGCAGGAGGTTGCCAACTACAGTCGTTTCTTCCAGAGCAACTTTGGCACGCCCGACATCATGACACCGACACGCTCAAGGAGCGCTGGGCACTGTGCCTCGCGAATTTCGAGAGCGAGCGCGACAAGTTCCGCGAAGATTTGGGCCGGCCTATAACTTCAGAGGAATTTCCACCTCGCATATGCCCTCTCCGAATAGTAAATAATTAGTGATGCTGGCAAGAACGTGGCTAACATATATCGCAGGGCTTGAGAAAGTGCCACAGAATAGCGTTTGTAACTAAGCCGTATTGCAGAGAATGTACAATGTGCGTTAAGATATAATGTTAAATGATGTACTAGATTGGTTAATATTGGTAGTCGAACAGCAGGCCTGGACGTGCGCAAATCTACTATAGAAGGTGCTGGCGGTGGCCTGTTTGCAACTCGCCATTTTGACAAGGACGAGTTCATCGTGAAATATGGCGGCAAAAGTCTGTCGAAGGGCCAGTGGATTACGTTCTTGAAAAAGGCCAACAGAGAAACCTCCCGCAAGGCCAAGCAATATGCCTTCTATAACTACGGCAAAGACGGCTCAGAGTATATTATTACATCGTCGTGCGCATCGGGCGGTGTTGGCAGATACATTAATGACCCGCGGGAAGAGTCGCAAGTAAACTGCTACAGTATCGATCAAGTGAATCGGTTTTACATTGAGCTGTACGCCTCTCGGAACATCCAACCCGGTGAAGAAATATTTATATCGTATGGCCACGAGTACTGGGAAGAGCTGGAGAAGGAAAGGGCTAAGGCTGCCAAACGAAAAAGTATAACATCTTTTTGCTCACAGAGTTTCTACTAATTGATCGCAGGGCGAACGGAGGTGGAAAAGCTAAAGTTCGATGGTGCACCGTCGGAAAATGACGAGTCCTGTTCCGACGAAGAAGCAAAGCCCAGCTTATCGCTAGAAGATGAATGTTGGTTCCATCATTCATCGTAATTGATATGTGGTTCTCAATGCTTTGTTAGGTTTCGGCAGTGACTCCAGCGGCGATGAAGCTGAATATGATGCGGACGAAAGTGATAGTGATGAAGACTCGGCCATGGGTTTGTACCCCCATGTACTGTAGCGAACATCACTCTAATGGTACTAAGGATCATCGTCTACTAATCAATCGCCAAAAAAACGCAACCCGTCTCGTAGCAAGAGAGGTGAGTGGTTATTATTACGAGCAATAACCAATATTTCCTTTTCTAGCACGAGAACATGATCGTAAACCGCGGTCTGCACACAACAAGTCTCCCAGTAGCAACACCGCAAAGCAGCCGTCTAGTACGCATGACCTTAACTGCAAATTATATTAACGCGCGCAGTTTGGGATTATTGGAATTCCGGATCGGTGCCAAATGATATAATCGGAAACGAGAAGGCACCACTAGCGGAGCAAGCTGAAGCACTGGCTCCGTCCAGCCCTGTCGTTTCTTCACCTCCTCCGCCAACAAGCCGTCCTCGAGAGAAAACATCGTCACCGTCACCCGCAGGAATCAATTTTCCATCGACATCATCATCAGTACCACCATCAAAGAGCAATTCTCGAATGAAATCATCATCACCGTTTCCGCCAAAGAGAAATCCTCGGAAACAATCACTTTCACCTTCACCGCCTAAACCAAAGCGAATACTGCCGACATTTCAATCGCTGTCAAAAGGTAGCTGGCTTGATTTATTTTATTTCAGTTCGAGTAACTTTGCACAGTGGCCAACAAAGGAGCATCGTTGTCACCTTCAAAAACTCAATCGTCAACGGATCCTCTCTTTCACCTGACTGCGACGCCAATAACGCCGAAAAAGCTTTGTCCGTGCGGCTGTCTAAAAGTTACACCAAATATTTCTGTACAAACAACATATACCCCACCACCAAGCTTGGTGGCGAGTCAACCAGAAATCGAAACAGAAATCGAAACAATTATCATATCTCCGGAACTCCCTCCGCAATTAGTGCGACGACCGACGGGACTTGACCCCACCGAGTTCATTCAGCCGTTCCCTGTATTTGCAGCACCACCTCCGCCGCCGCCGCTTGTTTCCAAAAGTGCTCTCAACAGGTCAGCCCCGTCTCGTTTGCCCAAGTGTCCCCCCGGCAGATCGCTATTCTCCGACGAACCCTCCAGCAACAGGGAGCAGCACTATTGGCCATTCACTGGGTGTATATAAAATGGCGCCAGTTTCAATTACCCCGAGACGCAATAAATGCATGCATCAGTCTTCAGGCCGATAGTTCCATCATGCTCTATTTGATTATTGATGCTTTGATAAGGGTTCTGTATCTGCGCCACTGACGACCCGCTCTCTGATGACCATTGTGCGCAGTGTGTGAAATTGGGTGCCGTCGCCACGGGGCGGAACAGTAACTGGAAGCAGTGCAAGCCACCATTTACTGCAGTATCAACACCAGGATTCAGGTGAACACCCGTGACATCACGTACTGCTTCCTGTCGATATTGAAAAATTGCCGTATATTGGCGGCAGTGCCCAAGTCAAATTCGTTCAACGCCATCTGCAATATGTTTTACAGCTTGCGTATGTACACGATGTCGTACCACTCCACTAAAGTATTTGTCATATCTCCTTGTGTAGAACTCTATGGTTGTCTGATTTGTGCAGGCGAGATACGTGTGAAATGTAACCTGTCAAATGTAATGAATTTATAGCGTGGAGTTACGGGGCTACTTACCAGCAAACCCAACCCAAAGAATAACGCCACTGCCAGCATGAAGAAGAGAACGATCCACGTGCGAGCAGAGTCGGGTAACCTGTCCTGTACAATTAACACATTAACGTGACGGTGCAATACAGCATTACACACACCGATGGTCGCGCCGAGAGACAGGCGCGAAATGGCTGATACGATACCACTGTGAAGTATATACATCCGACCCACAAGTACACGGTGAAGAGGTAAAAGTATCGATGATTCCTGTGTCCAACACAATTCTGACCGCCAGCATTATACAGCATCACAGTGACTTGACACACATCAGGCATCAAGCGCTTACGTGGATCCACGGGCCTGCAGAGTTAGACTTTGAAGTAACAACAATAACACTTACAGTGATGGTCCATCTTCAGTACACACTCGCCACACACGGAACAGTGGTGAGTGCGCACAGGTTTGATGCGGGCACACTTGACGCAGTGCTTTGGTGGGTGGTCACCGTCATGTTGTCCATCGCCATTGGTAGTGGTCGTGGCGCGTGAATCGGTGGCAGCGGATGCACCGACATCAATAACAGTATGACTGGCCATATCACCGCCGGCAAGCAGACCAGCATGCACTGGGGAGTCACCAGTTGCACGTTTGGCTGGTGACAGAGTTCCGCCGGGCAGAGTGCGCACACTGTGGTAGTAGTTGAAGGCGATCAGAATGGTGAGCCATGCGGAGAACACCGCATGCATCCACCACTGCCAGCCGCTGCCACCACCGCCTCCACCGAGAGCCTTGTCCACATGCACGACGTCATCGCCGCCAGCGACACCGCCAGCACCGCCATCCATGATGCCATTAAAGTGATACGGCAGCACGAACTGCATGTGCACCCACACACTGCCGCTGATGAGGAGCACGGCCGACACAACGAGACATGGGCCGAGTGCATGCAGCGCGCAGTCAGCCAGCCTCCCCACAAGGACATCGACGGTGCCGCGCGGCACACAGCGCACCATGGAGGCAAATATCCGCGACAGTCGTGGCATGTATTGAAGTACAATAAGGTGTTATTAGTATTTATTAGTAATTGACTCTTTCTCGCCTTTTGCTCAGGGTGGTGGCGACAGTGATCATCTGTCCAACGCTGAAGACCGAAAGCGTGGTCGTTACGCTGCTCAATGTCGGCAAGCTGGCGTCGATTTTCTTCCTTTCATTTTGGACTCATTTGGTGGTTTTTGGGCTTTGACCAAGTTGGTGACTCTACGGCTTGCGCGCGCTGCTGCTCCCAGGTCCAACATAGCGGTCTGCGAAAGTTCTCGTCGGTTAAGGACACGTTTGTCTGTGGCCGTCATGAAGGCAACCGCTTGCAGCTTGCTTGAGCGTTGTGGGCAATAATTTCATCATCCATAATAAACCCCCACAAATCGTAATTGACTCACTTTAATAAACTCCTTCCGGATTGAAAAATTAGGTGTTGGCCTTTGTGACAATGCCGCAAGATCATCGTTGACATTGAACTTCACATTGAACTTGCTGGCGAAGATTATGTGGCTATCATCGCGTCCTTCAAAGGACCTGATGCTAACAAGTCAATATCCATTACATGAAAATGGGCAGCAGTGCAATTCGCCATGAAAGAAGGACCTGAATTTGTGAAGAGTATTTACGTGGCTTTCCGAGGCAGCTTTCATGAAGTCATGGATCCGTGCAAGTTAGATATGTGGTTCTTTGCTAATCTGCGAAGATGTGGCGTTAGTGTGCGCTACATTAAAGTCAAATCTCTAGCTATATGGCCTCAGTCAGCTATATGATCATTCAAGAGCGAAATACCGACGTTGACCCAAGCTGACGGAATATGGATGAAACTCCTACATTGGAAGCAGCACGGTGGTTACGATCCCGTATTTGTGATTAGTGCCGATGGACACGGTTTGTTCAACGCGTCCGTAGTGACAGCCACACATTCAATATTGAATCCTTTCGCGGTTTTATCCGCATGTTGCGAGCTGATGCTTTCAACTTTGCGCTGCACAAACTCGAAATAGATGTTGGAATCGACACAGTGCCTGACAAAGCCTTGCTGTAAGCATTTGGAGTGGGAGCTGGCCAAGTAGCATGCGCGGCTATAAAAAGGGATGGACGTGAGGAGACATTCAAAGGTCCACGTAGCATCAATCATCAATTGACGGTTACATGACACCAACCAAGGTCAATGTAACAGTAACGCCTCCACAATCCGTTCTTGCCCCCTGTCAAGCCGCATATACTTAAGCCAGGGATACTTGCAGAACAAGCGGTGCAAACAGACTACTTGTGCTGAGTGCATGGCAACCGCGCCAGGCTTCAGGCAACAGTGACAAGCACGCGCGCGCTTTCCGTGTGGACAAATCTACTACTTCACACACATACACCCTTGCAGCGCACCCTGTGTACTCCCTGCGTAGTTGCACGCGTGCCTCCGCCTTGCAAGACACCGACAGACACGGCCAGTACACGTACACACGCGCGCACCTCTAAACAGACGCCATCGACACACATTCACCCCGCGATGGACAAGCTACACGCGCTTGTACAGGCCGCCTCCTCCACCGAGAGCGAGCGGTTCCTCATACGCACCTCGTCCGGCGAACAGATATCCATGTTGAACTCGCGTGGTACCGCAGCTGCCAACGCCACACCACCACAGCACCACCACACAACAACACCGGATGCCGCAGCAGCAACTGTTCTCGGCACAGTGGCCGGGCAGCGGTGACTATCAGGCAGGCGCCGGCAGCAAGGTGTTGGCGCAACAGTCGGCGGGCAACAGCGCCGCCGCCACCACACTGTCACGCGACAACAGCCAACAGTTTGCGCCACGCGTGGACGCCCTGTCGCGGCGGCCCCAACTGTACGCCACACAGGGGGGCAGCAGCAATCAACCGGCTCCGACATCATCATCATTGGCAGCAACAGCCGCACCGGCAGCCACCGCGCCATCCGCCAAGCGCCCCAACGGCCTGGTGGGCGGCAGCGCGTCCGAACCGCAGCTGGTCAGCCCGCCGCTACTGGACGCCAACGAGGCCGCCATGCTCCTGCTGGCCCACTCACGGCACCCGCCGCCGAATAAACGCGGCCGACCGCGCCTGGCCCTACCGCACGGCGCCTCCATGAGCGTCGGCTCACTGGACACCAACCGCGTACACCACGCCAACCACCTGATGACGGCGGCCACCCTGCGCTCCAAGAAGTTTGTCTGCGAGTACGACAACTGCATGAAGCGCTTCACGAACCGCGGCCATCTGCTGCGGCATATGCGCGTGCACACGGGCGAGCGGCCCTTTGCCTGCACGTACGAAGGCTGTGAGAAGCGGTTCTCGCGAAGTACGTCTTGTGGATATTGCATGGCATACTCTGTCTATATTGCATATTATACTGACGGCTGCATAGACGACAATATGGTGCAGCACTACCGCACGCACATGCACGCCACGGCCAGGCGCCAGAACAAGGATAACAAAGACAAGGACAACAAGGACGCCAACGATAAGGACGGCGAGGTTAAAGGCGCGGAAGATTCGGCGAAAACCGGCGCCCAGGAGGGAAAGACGACTACTACAACTGCAACTACTGCTCAGCCTGCGCAGCCACCGCCGCCCGGCAGGTTAATCCTGGCCGGCCCGCCACCGAAGCCAGTGTTACCGCGGCAGAAGCCAACGTCCATGTTCAACGCGCCGGCCGTGTGGAACATTATTCGCGTGCCGCCAATGCCTGCAAACGCATTCATCGTCCCACTTACAAAGCCCATATCTGCCTCGCCTGCTGTTGCGTCCACTGCTGCTGCGCCGTCTGCGTCTATAGTTTCCGCTCCTGCTAATGCGACCGCTACTACTACTCCTCCAAGTGTCCCTGTTGTTGTTTCGACTCCAGCTGCCAACAGTAATTCCGCATCTGCTGTCGAGAGTAATTCTCCGCCTGCCACCGAGAGCAACTCCCCGCCTGCTGCAGCTTCATCACCAGATAGCAAGAATACGCAGCCATGATACACGTCCTCCCTGCCAACGTATTCTCTATATAGAAATTGTGTTCATCTCTAAAGATCTTTAAGCACTTTGTTAAGCAGTGATGCCACTTGGCCACTCCTTCAATCTGCGCACACATTGAACCACTTGCCGCCGTTTCACTTGCGTTACACCGTGTAACACCATGCAACGTTGCACCAACGCCGATTGATTGATGCCGGTCAAACGTTACACGGAAACGCGCAGTGTAACGACCTGCACCCATCACAGCGCGTCGGTAAGAATCCCTGTACTACACAATGTTTCATCTCTGAAAACATAAATAGCGCAGTGTGGCATGCGGCATCGGCACAACTTAACACACACACAATTTGACATTTTAAAATCATGCTGCTGAATACTATTCTAATTGCTGTTGCGCTACTGGCCAGTGGGTGTGATGCTAGGAAGAAACCTAAGAAGCACCCACAACTGCCAAAGCATAAGCCACACCCGCCAAAGCCCAACAAGGACTTGGAATACACGGCGTGCCAGTACGAGATCGCGTCAAAGTCTGATTTCGCAGTGTACTCGGTGAGCAAACGGACAAAGTTGAACGTTAAAGCAAAAGGCGGCAAGACCGTGAAATACACTGACGGAACATGGCGCGGCACATTTTTCATCAAATCATCCAAGAAAGGAACTGTTGAAATACGCTTGAAAAAACCGGAACGAGTGGCCATGCTGACCAAGTGCTGGGATCGTGCTGGAAATCTACATGTAGATGCCAGTGGCTACACCACAAAGTGGTATGCCATCGATAGCAAAACTAAAGAACACAAGGGGTTTATCAAGTGCAAAATATACGATGACGTGCCGTTTCTCAGCAATCCTCATTTGAAGCCGCAGCCATTGTGGGTAGGAAAGTGCACGCCGGATGGTGTCAACGACAGTATTTTTGCCGTGAAACCTTGGTCAATTTTGACCAAAGACAACATTGCCATTTGCAAGTCCAAGAAAAACTGCCGAGTAACATACGGTAAAGACTCATAAGAAAGAAGGTCAAGGCTTTCTGAACCTACAATTACATTATTAAATTAATATATACTAAATGCATCCATCTGCACTTCGCTATGCCAAATTTTCATTCATGAGTCCTGCTATGAGCTGTGTCATTGAGCGCAGTGCATAACGTAGACCTTGGTGTTTATTGGCTGCAATATATATTTAGCGTCTCTGTGACTCAAAGCAATGTAACTATTTGATGTGACTTGGGGCAAGGTTACGGGTATAAGCATCACTACTGAATAATATAACAGTGTAAGTGCGCGCTGTGTCGCATTTGGTCATGGTCGGCGCAGTAAATGCGGCGGTGCCACTGTATAAGAGCTGCATTCGTTTCAGTGAAGAAGATATTTTTGGTAAGCTTTTGACATAAATCGTATCTACTGCAATCGGTCACTTTATGGTCCATATTAAGAAAATACCACACCTCAGCCTATAAACCTGCACCTTTCGGTGCTAAAAGGAACGCAATTTGTTCCTGCAACTCATCGCTTAAATGAGCTCCGCGGCTCGAGCCTCCTAGATTCCACCAACATGAGATAACAAATGAATGCGCATCCATCGAGAGCGGCTCGATATAAGGATATACGTACCATTTAATTGATTCCGCGTTGCTGTTGAGCTCAATCGTTACGAGTCTTAACGGAAACGCTTGGTGCAACTTTTTGTTTCCGATGCAACCGATTCCCATTTTGCAACCGATGAGCACGGGCGGTTTTGTTGTGGGCAACTGCACCGCACCAACAGGGAGGGAGTGTTTCTCTGGCAGGCGCCCGCACACGCCATGCTCATTCCAGCCCCAAGATACGACGCGGCCATCTGCAGCGAGTGCAAGGCCATGTTCGGCACCGGCAAGTATCTGAACAGGGGCCAGAGCAGCCAGGGCCGCGCATGGAGACACTGCAAGCACATGCTTGTTGCCATCACCACCAACACCGCCACACTGTCCATAGTCATTCCGGCCCCAGAAAAGAACATGACCACCGCCAGCCTGGTACAGGCACGCCCACGACCAGCCAGAGCACAGGCGCCATGCGTCCAATGACGGTTCGGGTGACAAATCGGGCAGTATTACACGCGTCCACGCGGTGCCTGCAGTGTCCACGCCAAAGTGTCGATTCCGGCCGGCAACATACAGGCGAATGCCCAGCACCGCAGTGTCGCTGCCATTGCCATCACTGGCAGGCGACACGGCCCCGAGCAGCAGCAGCGTGTGACTGAACCCGACGGCCATGCTTGCAATGCGCCACCCATTGCCCACTTCCTCGGGCAATAAAAGTTCATGCGGCCCGTAGAGTGACGTTTCCGGTACTGGCCACCGTGCACTACTATCAACAGGCAGGGCACCGTGTCTGTTCCAGCCCCATCCGAACGCCTGGCTGACGGCCTAAGCGACAGCATGCCTCGGGCCACTTGCAATGTCAGTCTACTGCATCAGACACCGCCGCGGGAAAGTCCACCTCGTATACGGGCAACTGCGGCACGGCTAGACTGCTGTCCGCCACAATGTGGTACCGCGAAGTAGTTGGTAAATCACGCGCGCCCAGCTGTCCATACGCATTGCCGCCGCCGCCCACATCGCAGACCAGCAATCGGCGCCGCTTATGGCGTGTCTCGCCACACAGCAGCACGCAATGCGACCATCCGCACGTCAGCTCTTGCACGGGTACGTGGTTGCTGTTGCCGTGTAACACGGGAGCGGCAGCACCGCCACCGCCGCATTCGAGCACACGGCAGTGAACTCGACCACAATCGGCGCCAAGTAACCCGCCCGCGATGCTCAGCGTTCCATCAGCGTACAGCCACACGGTGAACGTGGCACCGCCACATACATGCACCGCAGATGCTGAGTGTGAAGGGGTGTCTGCTGGAAGTACGGTTGGCACAGGCACGTCGTCGTCGCCGCGCCCCAATCCAAGCTGGCCGCCGCCATTGGATGGCCCCCATTCCATACGCGCACCAGCCACATTTGAAAAAAATTCAAGTTGAATAACGCGCCCACACGTCGCACGGATAATTTTAGTTATCATTGACATTGATTTTATTTATGGTCGCAGGCGCGGTGAGATGTTATCGCGTTCTAGTATGCGATTTGAAGTTATGCAGAGGATGGGTTTTGGTGGTAGTTTAAGTAACAAACTCAGACCGATTATTACCTATCTTAATGACGCAACAATGTCAGCGTTTAAGGCATGTCACTCTGACCAGGTGGCCCTTTTACTCAAGTTTAATTATCGCCTTCTTTGGTGCAGAAGTATATCAATGGGCGCTTTGTCCTGGCCGCAATTGCATCCGTGCCAGTCTGCCAAGTTTATACCTTGCGCAATTAATGAATCAATGTCGAGAAGCCGTACGGAGCTATCCTGGTCTCCAACTCTCGTGTATGTAAACTTCTGACATGCCGAAATGAACGTGCCGATATCAAGCATTACAATACATAAATTCAGCAAAACAAATGTATAACGCCAGCGATGCATGCAACTTGTGATGATTATCAATGCTAACTCAATAATGACATTATCGAGCGGTTGTCATGGTTTGGTGACGTTAGACAGTACATGGCGCTAGTGTATTATTCCAACAATATGTAACATGCATAGTCAACACATATCGTCGCACAGCTCGTGTAAGTTACTGCAACGTCTCGCCACTTCTTACATATTGCAATGCGATTTATGTAGCTGCGCTGTGGTTGCATGCATTATTGATGATAGCTGTATGGTGTCACAAACTTTTGACCGGCCGTTTTAAACACTCAACGCTCATTGGTAGTTTAAACACTGGCTTCTCATTGGTAGTTTAAAGTTTTAAACTCTGGCTTCTGATTGGTAGTTTAAAACGGTGCCTATATGATTAGAATCATCACTCTGGGTGAAGTGAACTGTGGGGGTTTATTATGGATGATGGAATTATTGCCCACAACGCTCAAGCAAGCTGCAAGCGGTTGCCTTCATGACGGCCACAGACAAATGTGTCCTTAACCAACAAGAACTTTCGCAGACCGCTATGTTGGACCTGGGAGCAGCAGTGCACGCAAGCCGTAGAGTCACCAACTTGGTCAACGCCCCAAAACCACCAAACAAGTCCAAAATGAAAGGAAGAAAGTCGACGCCAGCTTGCCGACATTGAGCAGCATAACAACTACGCTTTCGGTCTTTGGCATTGGACAGATGATCACTGTTGCCACCACCGTGAGCAAAAGGCAAGACTACCGAAACATCCAGACAACAACCACGACCATCTTTCCAATTTGGCAAGAACAAATCCGCCGGACGATCATTCCCATGAGCCACCAAATGACGAGGCTCCCACCGACATGCTACCCCAGCAGAATCAAATGACTGCTCCAAAACCTTAGCAACAGCCTCATGTCAATAAAACAATCGACCACCACCAGCACAAAAACTATCGTGAATACCATAAATATCTGACTCGCCAGTCTTGCATGAAGCACATGCACGAGCTTGCAGATAAATAGGATGACCAGTTCGAACACGGAGTGCAACACAAAAAACATCCGGGGCCAGTCGTAGCGAGGTGTCAAGAGGGATGGCAGTTGTCCAAAGGGAGGCGTCTGGACCAGATGCAGCTTTCAAACGGACTTGATTGCGACAATCTGAAACTGCAGTTGAAGTTGAGGGTCTTCTTACTCGTCTAAGAAGTCTAAGTCTAAGTAAGAATCCATCATCATCATCACTCTGGGTGAAGTGGGAAAATTTTTCCCCCAATCACAACGTAGCGGCGAACAGCCGCTATTCCCCCTTGCACTGTGTGTGCGCTATAAATACAATGTGCTTGTCAGTGTGTCAGCTCTTTCTTTATTCAGTCGGTGAGCCGCCGCCGCCGCCGTGCTCGCTCACTGGGCGCACTTGGTCTGGCAGGCCTTCTTGAACGTGGATGGCAATATCTTGACGCCCCACGTCGCCGCAAAGGTCTCCATGCTGCCATTGCAGTGCTCATGCAGGCAGCGCAGCACCGGCTTCACCTGCACCTGCCGAAACTTGCATCCTGCTTGTAAAGCACCGCATGGTTGTCGCACTTGTGGCTCGCACTGTTCTTGATCTCAATATCGCTTCCACCGCCCCACACTGCAAGCAAGTTTTGCAATTAGAATGTGATCCAAATGGCCCGCGGCGATTAATCAGTTTGCCGCACAGGTCTTTGTATCGCTGCTGGTACGTCTATATGTGTTATATAAGTCAATAAACAATTATTCAATGAAACCTGATAACCAATATTTTCCTGTGGGCCTACATGGCCTTCTCCATTAGCATTGGCGAGGGTCTTGAGACGTTCCTGGGTTGGAAACAGGTATCCAGACCACCAGCGTCATTGTCCAAAACTCAAAGTCCCACAAATTGTTTGCACTGACGAGGTGGTCGCGGAGTGCCAGCAACTCCCATGGAGTGAGTGCCGAATCGCCTTGTGCCTGGTAGTTTGCACTGTCCTTGTTGCTGCGCTTGTACACATTTTGCATCAGCACTGAGTCTCGTGGATTGCCACGCCGCCAAATCAATGAGTGACCGCGGTGGAACTTGCACCCCTCGGTGTCTTCCTTGTCCTTGTACAGCATGACGCACGTTGGACACGTGTCTTGAAAGGGCCCCAGCTGGCCGCGGGACTCGTGTATGGCACCAATAGTCGCCAGCATTTGGTCCACGTTCTTTGGGTCGTTCCAACCCCCCTGACACAGCATCGGCTTGCCCTTGACGTTGAGAACCGGCGTGCCATCATCCTTGAGCAGCGGTGACCCGGCCGGCAAGCGCTTAAAACGCACAAAGAGCAAAATTGTCAGCGGCAGCATTGACGGACAGAATGGCTGTGGCGGCTCGTCCAGCAGCATCAGCAGGCTTTCATAGTCGCCAATAAGGCTACAAAAGTATCTGAGACCTATGCAGCAGTGAGTGCATGTCGTGCGTGAGACGTACCATGTACCAGGCTGGTGCTTGCAGTACATCTTCTAAGTGTTTCTGGTGATAGGCCGGCTACCGGCAACTGACACTGCCACAGTGCCCTCCGTAAGACCAAGCTCCGTGCGAAGAGCAGTGAAGCGGGCTTCGGCCAGTGCCGCAATGTCGTTCGGAACCTTGTACTGCGCATAGTTCGACAGTTTGATAGCTGCCAATGCGTCACCAGTGGCGTCCGTGGCGTCCGTGGCTGTGGCAGTCACCGTGAGTGCCAGTGCTGGCGCCTGCGGGCGTCAGCAGTGGCATACATGGTAATGCCTACCTCCGGCCAGTGTAGCTGCGGCATTGAGCTCGATTTGCGTAGCGGCGGCATGTTTCAGACGATGGGAGAAGAATGTGAGGGAGACGCGAGGGAGACGCGCGTTTAATTAAGGGTGAAACGCGTTATTTGCACTTTATTTCACCTTTTATAGTAGATAAGACGGCCCATTGGATCCCTGGGGTGTGCATGTGCACACGCGTAGTGAGTGAGTGAGAGGTTGTCGGTTCCAGTCTATGTACATATTTGTATGGTATGCACTTACAAATGCAATGTCCATGTGCAGCGGGGCTTGATAGTAGCGCTGTCTGAGAAGCTAGGGGTTATTTACAGTAAGAGCTTATGACTTTGCCATTACATGACGCTGTATGCACATATAAATGCATTGTAATATACACACAAACTTCTATGGCATATATATGTACACTACTGTCGCCGCCGCTTCGGGTCCGGCGTCGGCGTTACGGGCGAGCTGGAATCCGCAGATCGCTTCGAGTACGGGACACCGGTGATGTGTTCATCCAGCACGATATCCAGCATTCGCTGAATTATTGGCTGGTGCGTCGGTGATAACTTGTCCAGGCACTTGCGTGCATTGATGCGGTCGGCGGCGGTGCGATTGTCGGAAATCAGGATGTCATTCAGCTGGTGGGCAAAGCTGTTGTACTCGTCGGCAATTACGGAATTGCCCGCGAATTCCACCATTGACAAATAATCAAACTTATAACTTCTCGATAATTGCTTGATACGCGTCGCGATTAAACTCTCTTCTTTGCTGGCATGTCCGCTTTTGTCGCGCTTGACGGCGTTTGTAATTATCGCCACCATATTGTCGAACATGTGGGCATTAGCGTAGTTTGGTTGTCCGCGCTTAGTTGGAGACGCCGGCATGAGGGCGAGAAAATGGGTGACGACATGCTTGCGGAAAGCTCTGATTAGATCGCGCGTCGCCAATTTGGCCAACTGACTTTCACTCCGCGTTACTCGGTCACGAAGATCGTCCAGTTCCGCGCGGAGAGTCGCACTCTCACGGCGGAGATTCGCTTCGCGATGAGCACTCTCACGGCGGAGATTCGCTTCGCGCTGAATACTCTCACGGCGGAGACTCGCTTCGCGCTGAATACTCTCACGGCGGAGACTCGCCTCGCGCTGAGCACTGTCATGGTCTTGCTGCCACAAGTAGTCACTAAGGAGGCGTAGACGTGTAGGATCGAAAATATCGGCGAAAAGGCGCGCCAACGCGTGCAGACCTCTGCGCGGCGGCATTTGCAGACACGAATGAAGAAAGAATGACGCCATTTTAACACTCTGTGATTGGGACTGGTGATAATCAGTGATTGTTGATACGTCATCGCGTCCCCCCTTATCGCGACAACCTCGGGTGCAAATAACCTCGACACTGGCTCTGTTAAATGATGCGGTGCCAGTGTCAAGACCAACAGGACGCAGACAGACACAGCTTGTAGAATCTAACACGACGGTACTTGTTTGCCGAGCTGCCTTAAGAAGTCAGATGGTAGCCTGGCAACGCTACATATATGTAAGCGCAGGTCGCTATATGGCGGGACGCGATGACGTATCAAAAGTGATCAAACACCACCGATATGTACTGACACTTTGCTGCATTGTGATTGATTGATTGATTGATATTTCATTAAGCGCCCCACACGCGACAGGTCTCGCGGGCACCGCATCATTTAACAGAGCCAGTGTCGAGGTTATTTGCACCCGAGGTTGTCGCGATAAGGGGGGACGAAATACTTCAACAGCTCATTTGAACGTGTGGCGTGACAAGCAAACAGGAACTGGATACGCTGAAATGTATCCAGTAATGTATTCTGTAATGTATTCTGAGTTATGGCGTCCGGTCACTTTAGACTTTTTGTACTGAAGCACCTTGGCAACGGATCAATCAAAATGAGCACCGCCGCGCAAGCATCCGCGATCCGCGGCATAATCAACAACTTGCGCAATGACAATATAATACGCACGCGTCCATACCCATCGACGCTGTACCAACTGCTGGCCGTGCTGCCACGTGATGGTGTTGGCGCCAAGCTGGTGCCGGAGAAGTGGGTGCCGTACATGCGCACCCATCCACAATCATACTACGCGATCACGGACGTCTGTTTGACGCCGGTACGTTGTGGTTGTGGTTAATGTGCCACTGAACGCGCTATATCTCTACAGGGCATGACGCAAGGCGTGGTGTGTGGCATCAAGACTTGGAATGGTAATCTATGCATATCGTTTTGTGTATATGCGTGGCTAATATGTCCGCTTATATCAATAGGCAAAGCGGAGGAGCGAACGCGTGTCATCCCGGACGAGTTAGCCACATCAGCGTGGCGCGTGTGGACAGAGAAGCTGGCACAAGAACAATAGAGGTCCAGTATTCCTGTGTGTATATTTAATGGTCAAAGGGATTTTCCGCGCGGCGCAGTAGTTCATTGGTGGCTGAGAGCCACTTGGCTTCATTATCAGCCTTCAACGCAAGTACATTCTGGACTTTGCTATACTCTGTGCCAAACTCTGTGTACTCGTTCGCCAGTTCCTGCAGTAGATTTTTGAAGGCGCTACTCTCTGCGTTAACTATCCGCCCAAATAGCATGGTGCTCTCCAGCTGAACTTTGGCCTGTTCGGGGAAAAGTTTTGGAAACGAGATCGCCGCAGATAATTCTACAGGTTATATCAGCTGAATGCTGTAATCACGTACTTACTTGTTAACGACTTATTGCTATGCGACAAGCCAGAATTTCCAACATTGGCGATGGCATCAACGAGAATCAACCAGCGAGTGCTTGAATTGTTAACCAAGAATTGAGTAAAGTCATCCTGCCATGCGGTCGGTAACGGTCGGTACATAAGTGATACAACAATTGGCTAACCTGGACTCGCTGGGACAGTTTAGCAACATTTTCTTTCCATAGTTGGTCTACGCGGCATAAATCGCTGCGCGACGCTTCAACATGCGTGGAATTGATTCCGCCTTTCATCAGCGAAATCAAGTCGTTGCGCGTCTTGTCTTGCTCAACTTTGGAAACAGCCTCACACGCTAGGATCTCACAATTCCAGGTTTCACACATGTGCAACAGTTGATTCCTGTGTTCAAGTCGTATTGCATCCACGGCCGCAGCAAAAAATGCATCTAAATTCGACTTCAATGTTACAACGTTGTCTTTGAGATCTGCACGTAAGAAGTCAGCGAAAAATAAACTTTTAACAACAACGAGCACAAACCTGACCGATGCCGTCCCAAAACTTCCTCAGACTTTGCATTCAGTTGATGAGCCTTGTTTTCGGTGGACTCTTTTAACAGCTCAAATGTGTGGTTCAGGTGATATATACGCAGTGGATAATCTACGCGACGATCGTACAACCGCTTTGCCGCAGCATTCACTTTTGCCATGGCACCCGCCACAAATTCTCTGGTCATGGTGCTTAGGCAGACAAGATTTTCCGAGTTGATAGGGGATATGAGAGCAGTTTCTGCCGTTAGAGTTCCGCCATCATTCAGCAAGCGTTCGGAGTCCATTGCAAGCTTTGTAAATGTCGATGTCAAGTGCGAACCGTCAGCAGCAAGTCCATTTTCTCTTTGAAGTAGACAAACCTGCAGCTCATCAAACTGTTTAGTCGCTTGCTCGATACACTCGACCGCTGACAGAAATGATCCCACTCCATTGCGGCGGTAGTCATTCTGAGATGTTCATGTTTATAAGGGTACAACTACATCATCTAGCATACCCTTTTTTTAATTTCTTGAGCGCTCGTTTCAAACTTTTTAAATAATCCGTCGTACACTTGTTTCCATTCTTTGCATTTTTGCTCCTACAGTTATAGTTGCATGACATTCCAATATAGCCATCACTAGTGTGTACGTACATTGATCTTGACCAGACAATCAGTTTGGTGACAGACACGGTGAAACTGCTCTTTGAGTTCTGCCGCTTGTTTCAGCTCGCCCAAAAACAACTGAAAATCACGAAATATCAAATCGATTTCCATTGCTGTATTGTCCACCTTCATCCGATAGGTGGACACGAACGTTTTCTCGGGCACTTGAACCAACGTGAGCGCCGCGGGATCGTACTCACTCGTCAGTCGGTTCATGAGGAAAATTACACGATCCCATAGGCGCCGTTTCTGTTGATCGGCGATGGTCTGAGAGAGTGATGCTACAAGGGACTGTTCCTCAGATGCCTCAGTCGGCGCTTTATGCTGTCGCCTTCCGTCCGGTTTAAGCGCCTCAATGACTGCCATTCTCTTTGTGTACGTTTCTGCCGCAGAATTCAGCGTCTTCTCTGCCCACGTGCGAGAGTCATTGAGCGTATTGGACAGCTGCTGGTCGAGGTTGTTTAACGCAGTGACTTTTGGTGCAGTGGTTTCGGCCATCTTTTTGGCATCGCGGATCTTTTTCAGAAAGTTTGCACGGCTGTCTTGAATTGCGATGCACTGATTGTAAAAGTGGAGCCGTGACTCGATAATGAGGCGTGCGTAGTCATTCGCGATCTGCTCTTGAGCCTTCTTTGCGCTGTCAAGTGCACCAGCAGCAGCACGCAATTCAGACTCTAGCTTTCGTGCTTGTTGCTCCAGGATGAACTCGCTGCAATTCTTGGCGTTATTTGCCTTCAGCTTGTATTGCTCCGATCGTGTTTTCAGCTGCACTGTTACGTCATTCAACCATGTTTCCATGCTGGAATTCCATGATTGCTTTGCTTGGTTGATAAGCACTTTAACATCCTCTGTCTGCTCCGGTTGGATGTTTTCCAATGACGCCAAGCTGTCAAGTTCACGTGCTCCATCTGCCCCAGTAGTCGCTCCCGTAATTGGCTGAAGGTTTGTTGATGACTCCGCGGAAGCTTCTGGTAAATTTTCTTGCAAGATTGTTGCCTTCTCAGCTTCATCGTTTGTGGCCGTATCCGCATTCGTGGCCAACAATGGATTAACAACTTCTTCAGGTGAATGAACGGACGCCTCATTCGGACAAACGTCAATGATAAGAGAAACCGTACGTGCAAAGTTTGCGGCAAGTGCCTCCTGCTCTTGCTCCATGTCTGTTGTCAAGTTGAGCGTGGCTGCACGCTGCCGATCCAGTAATCCAAGCATGTCTGTGGTCGCACTCTTTAGCCGCTGCATAACCATTCCAATGTGGTTTTCAGAGTCCAGGCCGTGCTTGATTGCCTGCGATAAATCCTTCAACACCTTGTCCAACGTGGACTTTTCGACGGCGAACGCACATTCCAATTCTCGAGATGACACAGTGTGCTGCTCATCACGTTTGGCCACCGACCCAGAGAACTCAATACAGGCGCGTCTTAACGCATCGAGAACATTGGCAAGTTGTGCTACCAGTGCCGCCAGTTGTGACAGCTCCGTGTGAGCGGTGCGCAACTGTCGGATTGACTGGTCAACCGCCGCAGTGTAAAGCGCCTCCACCTCCACCAATGGCTGAGAGTGCTTTTTGCCATACCGGAGACCACAGTCTGTAAGTTGCGAGGCCAGTGATTTCACGCGTTGCTTCCTTGTGGCTGTGACGGCGCTCTTTGAATCCAGTAATTGCTGCGTGGCTTGCCCAAGCTCTGCGTCGGATTTCGCACTTATAGCTTCAGCCTGCTTTAAAATCGATGCGGTCAGGCTGCTCCTGATGTCGGCCGGGTTGGCATTGATGCGCTGTGCCGCCAGCGACTCCAACATGGTTCGATTCTTGCCGATACATTCTTCGCGGAAAGCATCCACAACCGCCGAGCAAGTGGACGGCAAACTGTCCTTCAGATGTGCCACCTGACCAGAGATCAAGTAGGACATTCTCGCCTGCTGCCACTTGTTACTCTTGAATTCGGCCAGCATGGCAAGTCGCTCTCCCCGAGGATCAGTAGCCATATCACGTAGAATTGCTTCCAGTACGCGTGCCATGTCTGACTGGGCTCGGTGTAAACGCTTAGTCAACTTGATGGACACTGCGCGACGCACGGCTTCCACCTCCTCCCCACAGTTGATGTAGAGCGCAGTGCCATGCAGAGTGTTTACAAATGAGTCCACCGCGCTCCAGCAGCGGCGTGCAATCTCCGCATCCAGTGCAGTCACGCTCTCGGCAAAGTCCTCAATTCGTTTGCGACACTTTTGACCGTGTTCGTCGACACGTTTTTCCACTTCCAAAATCTCGGCAGCGGTCACACGCTCTGCACTGTCCATCAGTGTCTGAATGTCGCCGTCTAGTTGAGCTAAACACATCCACGATGATTAGTATATGATATCTTGAGGGCAGCGAGCAACTCGCGTACCCCCGTGACAGTCGCGTTCAAGCTCTCGTAACGCGCTGCTTCTCCTCGCCTGTGAGTCACTCCAAATCTCTTGCAGACGTGTGGTTAGACTGTCGAGACATTTAGCCATACTGCACCGTTAGCCGTTCAAATATTGTAGCGATACGTGAGACTCACGTCTCTCGGCGTTTCTTAGACAGGGCATCCAGCTTGTTCAGCACCACGCTCCGTTTTACTGTCACTGGGACTACGGGATCCGGTGTGACTACAGGAGGCAAGTTCAGTGGTATTCCTGGTGCCTTGTCGGCCGTTTTGGCTCGCGATGCCTTGGCTGCTGCTGCACTCATGATTCTCCGTGGCACAAGAGTGCTAATAATAGTTAAAGCCGGTGTTCTTCCCGTTGCCATGCCTTCACATCGTACATGTGCCCACTTGGAGATCCACAAGAATTTATTGGTCTCTTACATAGGTACCTCTGAAGCCTCTACATCTGCATTTGGTTCACCAGCGGTAAAGTCCACAAAAGGACCTTCAAATTTCGCATTGTCGCTGCCGAGCGCACCGCATCCAGGCGCCGGTTCTTCGTATTTAGTGCAGAGCTTATCTCTGCAATGATAGTTGTAATAATCCAATATGCATTTTTTGCATCGAACTTTAGGTATCGGCACCGGGGATGAGAAGCGCCTCGTTATGAGCTTCGACGCGTCCCAGTCGATACCTTTAAAGTATTCATGTTCGCAAAGCTTGGCACCACCTTCCATGTTTTCCATCGTGAAGCTCCCAAGCCTGTTCTTTGGGTCCTTTTTAAGCAAGCAGAGTGCTAGGCTAGCGGCACTGGACGGAATAGAGTGGGGCAGTGTAGATTTGTCATTCCAGCGGTAAACTTCAAGTGCCACAGCAAGATCACCCCCGTCAAACAGCAAGCGCCCGGAATGCATTTCATAAATGACTGCGCCCAACGCCCACAAATCCACGGCATGGTCAAACTTCTGTTCGTCTAGCGCTTCAGGCGCACCATACTTGTATGTCCCAGAAAAACCAGATTTCTTGTGCATGCTGCCCCATTCCAAAGAGCAACACGTGCCAAAATCCGCCAAGCGCACATGGCCATTCTCGTCCAACAATATGTTATTTGGTTTAATATCGCGGTGAACGAATCCGTGCTGGTGCATGTGTTGCAAAGCTAGTACAACTTCGGCAACACAGCATTTGGAATGGTCTTCCGATAGCGTGTGCAGCGAATCAAGCACATCTTTCAACGAGCCGCCAGGCGCATATTCCAAGACCAGAAATATGTGACCAAATCTCTCTGAGCTTGGAACAACCTTAAACGCATCGTGCAGCTTGACAATGAATGGGTGCTTGTCGACCGCGTCAAAACGACTTTTTTCGCGTATTGCAATTTGCTCAAACGTCTGGTCGTTGGGTTTACAGGAAGAGACTTTCATCGCGTACGGCACACCTCCTTTCCACACTAAAAACACTTCTCCAAAAGAACCACCGCCCAAACGCTTCAAAATTTTATAGCCGCGTGGCGATTTTGCCTGCGGAACGGCGTCAAGAATCTCGCTGGAAGGCGCAACCAGCGGCTCCGTTCGCCACGGGGACTCCGTAGGAACCACCGGCTCGGCGGGCATGCCATCCTCATCGCCATCTCGGGCGGAATTGCCGACGGCATCGTTGCCGTTCTCATCTCCGTCAAAACGCCCGGCCACAACGGTGTGTACCGCGAGAAGGCAGAGGACAAGGAACGCTACCAGGGAAATTGACTTCATTTCCGTCGAATTCATTGTGGCTTACTGCGCCACAAAAAATTTGAATCCTGTAGGTCGCCGCCATCCTACACCATACCAATGTTGCAGCAGTAAGAAAATTAAGATTTTGTTTCCAGAAGTTGACCTGCTATAGCCGCTAGGCTGATTATATAAATCATGGCCATCGCCCAACAGATCTTCATGATCTTATCAAAATAGATTGTTGTGCTGCAGCCATCTCAACGGATATTTATGTCAGGTACAGGCAATGAAGGAAAGTAATTACATTCTTAACTAAGACAACCCCTAAACCATTTATAGTGGTTTGTTCAAGCATTGGGAATTTGGACACATTCTTAGCTACGCATATGTATATTCCTTAACGAGACAAGAATTCTCGCGAGCAGCTCGGCTCGTCTCGCTGCCCACCAATAATATCCGTAAAGTATTCATGGTCGAGGATTTTGGCAGCACCTTCTGTGGTTTCCATTGCGTGACACCCTAGCCGCTGCACCCGGTTGAGCTTTAGCAAGCATCGCACTAAATTGGCGGCGTCGTCAGGAATATTGAGAGGTAGTTGGCCATCATCTTTCCAGTGGCATATGCGGCGCACTGCCTGCAACCCAACCCCCGTAAACAACAAGTTTCCCCCGGAATGCAGCTCATATATGATGGCACCCAGAGCCCACAAATCGATCGAGTGATCAAACGTCTCGTTGTTAAGTACTTCAAGCGGACTGTACTGGATGGTCCCGCGAAGCTCGACTCCCTCGTGCGCGCTGCCCCACTCTACAAACCGACAAGAACCAAAATCTGCCAGTCGGACATTGTCACTGCCGTCCAAGAGAATGTTTTCCGGTTTAACATCACAATGGATGATACCGCTTCGGTGAGTGTGCAGCAGAGCTGACACAACTTGTGCCACACAGCGCTTGATTTTCCCGTAGGACAGGTTTCTCGTTAGACACTTCAATGAACCACCGTGCAGGTATTCCAGAATGAGGCATATGCGCGCGTCAGACTCTTCAACGAACGCGTCGTGTAACTTGACAATGAATGGGTGTTTGCCGAGCTTGTCCAATGCCAGCTTTTCACGCTTTGCAGCTTGCTCGCTGGCAGGATATATGGCCTTCATGGAGTACAATGTGGCATGGTCGCACTCCGTGGTCGACACCAGAAACACGTCAGAGGAAGCTCCGCTGCCCAGGTGCTCTGAAGTTGTGTAGTGGAGCAGTGATGACTTTTTCGGCAAGGTGGCGTCAGGAATTTCACTAGCAGGCGCGATGTCAGCGTCACCCTTGCCGCGCGAGATATCGAACAGAGTCGTCACCATTTCGTCACTCCTATTGCCAGCATCTTCACCACCATGCGCAATTCCATCATTGCGCATGGGATTGACGTTGCGCACCGCCAGCACAAAGAATAGCAGCACCGCCACGGCCAAGTGACTCGCGTTGGCCATTTGAACCGATCAACATGTATAATTGAGATGAGTTGGCACGTGGACTCACTTGATAACACAGCCAGTAATCATTGGGCGTGGATGCAACTGGTATTTTATCGCATTTAATCATGCGTTAAACGTATCTGACCGGTCGGTTGCCAACGTTGGTTTACACGTTCACGGAAACAATTCTGGAGCGTTTCCGCCTCCATTGGTACCTAACCTACATACTACATGCATATCAATTTATCTGCTAATTTATTTAATCATACATCATTTACGACAACATATTGATGTCCAGCACCAGTCGCACCAACACAGCCACATTGACTGCTTCTTCGTCTACTTCTTGAAGAGACCGGCGCCAAGACTGCTGCGCTTGTCACGGCGCTTCTGGTGGATGACACTCTCGGCGTACTCCTGGATCTTGTCGCCGATGACACTGTTCACGTGCTCCATGTGGCCCAGCTTCTTGGTGATGGCTGCCGTGTCGTCAATCTTTTCGTAGAACGACTCGATCACCTTGATGACACACTCGCGCACCTGGCCCGTGAGTGCCATTGCGGACGGTGAGGTGCCGTTGGTGGCAGTTACGGTCTGCGGCGGCTGGATCGAGTTGGCCTCGAAGAACCCCAGGAAACTGGTCTTGAGGCTCTGCAGTTCATTGCACACGCGGGCCAGCTCTGCGCGATACTTTTGCTCCGAGGCACGCATGTCTGCCTGGTGCTTGCTAGTCAACGTGGCCTCCATGTCCGCCAGCTGGTGTCGGTGCCGCGTCTCGGCCTCCACAATCTCCGCGTCCTTCTTGGCCACGGTGATCTCCAGCTTGATGCGGTTCTTGTCGGCGTCGGTGGTGTGCGCGATTTTCAAGCGCTCCAACTGCGCCAGACACTGGTCCTCCATTGTCGACACGCGGGTCTCGACGGCGGCTTGCATGTCGGACATGTCACGTGCAGCCGCAGCCAGTGCCTCATCACGCGCCGCCAGTGTCTTCTCCATCGCGGACAGTTGGCGCGCCAGCTCCTCGTTGCGCGTGTACAGTGCGCGCACCTGCTGGTCCGTGGGCAGCATGATGCCGATGTAGCGGTTGAACAGTCCCGCGGTGAATGCCATGTTCAGCCGAGCGTTGCCGTGCACAATGTCGCGCACAGTCACAAAGCGTCGGCACTCGATGGTGGCCGAGTAGGTGAGCAGAGCCTGTGCACGGCGCTCCATGCCGCCGGGCGCGTGCGTGCTGATTGATCGGCACGCCAGCACCGTGTCCAGCGCGTCTGACGGCGGGCAAATGCTCTCCAGCAGCGTGTAGTACTTGCTGCAGTCGGCAATGTCGGCGGAGAAGTTTGTAATGGACGGCTGACCCGAGCGCTTCAGATGAAAGTTGAACCTGCATTAATGTTATAAGAGATATCAATAAATATTCATTAAATAATCTTACCAGCGAAGAAGCAACTGCTCAGCGTTCATGGACAGCAGTGTTTTCAAACTCTCGCCATGCTGCAGCAGACGGATCAGCTCTGGGTGGGCAACCAAGTTGACGTTCTGCAGCAATTGCGCGCGAATAAGCTGCCACACTATGTGCACAAATGGTTATAAAACTATAAATACATCTACTGTAGTCAGCACTCACCCAGGCCGAGCACAATGTCCACGTTCTTGTGCAGAATATCATTGGCGCCAATGTTGACCAGCACGACGCCGATATCACGGAGCCGCTTGGCGCCCTCCACACACGCGTTCAGGTTCTCACCCACCTCAAACACGGCCTTGGAGTGTTGTCGGTTCAGCGAGGCCATGTCCACGCCATAGTTTAGGCGGTGAATCGGTACGGCGCCCGGCTTCAGACAGTTGATAATGTGCGCCAGCAGGATTCCTTTACAAGTAAGTTATGGAACTGTCCATATTGAAGTACACATGTAGATTATAATTATCCTTGAATGCAAGAGAAATTATGTACCATCACGTAGAGACTCTAGTAGCGCGTCGCAGTAGGACGTGCTGCCGGTGAAGGGCAAGTAGCGCGGCGACAAAGTGTCCATCTGATCAGACAGCAAGTTGGTGATGTGCTGTCAGGCCGCATGTCAGTGTCTGTGTCAGCATGCACCACATGGACACAGCAGAGAGTAATTAACGCAAGATTACCTCGGCGTACGCCTCACATTCGCGCTCAATGTCGGCAGTGGCGCGCGGCGATTGCTGCTTGCCAAACGCCTCCGTGACAATCGATGTGGATTCTACGCGCGGTGCTTGCAACATTGCGGGCTGCTGTAGTGTTGATGGAATTGTGGGTGTGTGTCTGTGTGCAAGTGGTCTGAGCGCGCGTCCTTACAGAGAGAGCACAGAGATATGCTGCTTGTTTGCCGGCTGTGGTCACGCGCGCATGGCAGCTGCCCATCTGTTTGTCGCGGCACCAGTATGTATATTGTCGATGTATACATACTTGCACTGAGATGGCAATATACATACATCTATACCGCATATTCCACATAAAATATATCCACATATAATATAATATATATATATGTAAAATTCTATTCTATGGCCGACAGCAGATGCCGGGACCTGCGGAGTGATGTGCGCGACACTTGGAACTCGCTGCGACCCAACTACACAGGCATTAATAAATCTCTTTGATAGATAAATGAAGTACAGCAAGTACTGTCTGTAGATACCTCTGCAGCATGTACAAGCTTCATGGAACGCACCTAAACACTACTTAGTGGCCACCAACAGTGTACGCCATGTAGATAAAGTACCTCTTCTAGCAGCCGCTCCAATGCGCACACACTTTCTACAAGTCGTCGCGTCGCTTCCTCAGCCCCCGCGGCGCCAATGCTGACATCTTGTTCTGTGTTCGTTGCTGTATTATCTGGCGGAGAAGTTTCATCATACCTGTCCTGTCCACGGTAGAACTGTTGTTTGGAGCTTGGCGCGAGGTGTAATCGTCTGACTGCATTGATTGTTCCGCACGCAGTGGCTCCGGTGGTGACTGTGGTGGTGGTGATGATGTATGTGCCGGCATGACCAGTTCTTGGAACACACGGCGCCGCTGTGGCTTTACTGGCTACCGCACAATCCCGTTTAGACAGTGTGATTAGGGACAATGACGACGACTGACCGGATCTGAGGCAGTGGGTGCGCCCCGGTGCCGGCCACGACGCTGCGTGTGATGCAGATGACGGTCCTCTGGGTAGCGTTGAATATTGAGCGGCGGAGGTGCCATGTTTTCCTTGCAGTGCGCCGGCTGCATTGGCCACCAGCCATCCCCATCACCGCTGTCGGTACTGTCATTCTCGCCACTAACATCGCTGTTGATGGTGACGTTACTGTCATGAGTGGCCAGTGAGAGTGATGATAGCGCCGGCGAGAACGAGGAGCCGGGCAGCAGCGACTGCCACGACAACATATCAATTGATGACGAACAGAGAGTAAACAGCAATTCATCTTTTTACAACGTCTCAAGTACTTCAGAGTTCTTCCACAGCAGCTCACATGTAATAACTGTTCGTATGACTGAGCCTCAGATATTTTATCATGCACACATCGATGTACAGGGTAAAGATAATAAGCTGACGAGGTGACTAGAGGCAACTGCTTTAATTTCCCAGCGCTTAGCACAATAGCCGAGAGCGAAAATTCAGATAATATATATACGGCGATTGCCAATAATTTCTGACGCTGGCAGAGGAGTTATTCACGGTTGTGTGTCAAGCACTCCGCAACTTGCTGAATATGAGGCTCCGTGTTTTCATTTCAACTTGTAAACGAATCCCATTAACAAGCACTAGCTCCTGACAGCGTCGGTGCCTATTGATGTGCACAGTCAGGAGACGCAGCGATAATTCATCTGACGTTGGTATTACTATTAGTCTGCGACGTCTTCAATTTTATTTTTTAAAAAAAAAACACCTTTTATTTGTTCACCCGTATACATACCCCGTCTGAGCCGGCGATCGTGGACGGAAATTTGTCTTCACAAGGCAAGGTCTAGTCTGAACAAACCGAGAACAAGTAAGCAAGTGGTGGTGAGTGTAACTCTGTTACTGGCACAAATAATCTGGTCACTGGGCGGCAACATTCATCGCCTAGTAGTTGACGCCAATAAGATAGTCGGCGAGCGCTTCAACAACCTTGGTCGCCTCTCCCGGCTGTGTCTTGTCATCATACACGGCCAGAAGGACACACTGCTTGGTCTTGACACAGATCACGCCACCGGCTCCCTACGAATAGTATGTGTACTTGAGTATAGGGACATATAAGAACATCATATAGCGCATGTACCTTCTTGCCGTAGACGGAGCGGTCGTTGCAGTTCAGTGCAATGTACTTTTCACCGCCCACAATGAGGCCAGAGGCGCGGATAGCCGACGCATCGCTGAACGCCTTGACCACATTCTTGGCCTCGTCAGGCTTGACCTACAGCC
This sequence comes from Aphelidium insulamus, assembly GCA_036784855.1. Classification (NCBI taxonomy): domain Eukaryota; kingdom Fungi; phylum Aphelidiomycota; class Aphelidea; family Aphelidiaceae; genus Aphelidium; species Aphelidium insulamus. The sequence goes on from JAZDSV010000040.1 coordinate 41,210, forward strand.
ACAAGGTCAGCATGCTAGGCGTCCATGTATATGGCAACTGGGTGCTTGCCGAGAAACCAGCAGACGTGGCCCACGGGGCTCCATCGTGGCCTGCGATGGAATGGTTTAAGATAAAGAATATGTAACGGATGCACACACCGTGAATTGCGGCCTTGGCGACCTTGCCTGTGCCCAGCAGGTTGGTGTCGACGTACGCTTGCCAAGACATATTTGTGCGTGTGTAATTTGCGTGCGTAAAGTGCCCAAGGTGTTTCAAATTTGTTTTGAAGCATAGAAGCATTGCGTGATCAATGCTTCAAACTTCTTATTGTCTCCTTGTCACTATTGAGAACTCATGCGCTATGGAAAGTGTACAAAATCTATGCAACCTGACAGAATAAATGCATAGCGTTACTCCAATGGAATGCCAGCTAGAATACGCAAGGTTGCCTACACAAGCCTCCCTTTCAGCACAACGAACAGCAATACACAAATAGCCTTGGGTTAAGGTTCTAATTCTAGGTTCTTATCGCCACGACGCTAAATCACGGGCACACTCGGGTCTGACTGTCTAAAACAACAATGAGGTGGCGCTAATCGATATTATCGACGGTGTGGCGCAGTGTGTGGCTTGTACTCTACCGGCTTCCACGGTCCGGTTCTCTTTCACACACCCATTTCCCACCGCGTGTCGAATGAAGCTGCTGCGCTTCTTGTTGGCCTCGCTGGCAGCAGCGGGCGCCATATCTGCCAAGAATGCCAAGGTTACGTTTCTCACACCGGAGCGTGGTAGTGCGGTCCTTGTTGGTGCCGCGGCCCCTGTGAAGCTCGAAGTACTGGATGCGGCCATTTTGAAAATGTCTCTCGAACTGGAGCTTCACCGCTCCAACTGGCGCGGTCATTCGGGCGGGGTGGTCATGCGACGACCAATAGTTTTGCAGTCTGGCGAAGCAGTTCCTACTGACCAAGACCTTATCGCTCAAGTTGGTCCCACGGCCGATGTTACGGTCCATGTCCCCGTGGTGGAATCGATTGCGCAAGGATGGTACTTTTTCCGATTGTGCCACTTGGATGTCACCTTAAGCCAGTCGCATTCTTTCAAGTTGGTGTTGCCGATCATCCCCAGAGATGAAAATGAGGAGGTGGTCACAAGCAAACTCAGCTTCAATATTTTTGCCATGGGCAAGCGCAAACCCGTTCGTAGCGGTAACGCTGATTTTTTGCTTGAGAACAGCGAACCCCTGGACGAGGGTGATGAGTACTTCATGGAGTTGTACGAGCGTCCCTGGTACTATTTCGGATTTAAGAAGTTGCGATACCGTACGCCGGTGGCTTCGAATCCTTCTGCAGATACCGACATGCCCGATGACCTTGGAATTCAACTGCCAAGCTCTGACGAGTACGGACCTGTAGTACCCGGTCGTGAAAAAGATGAAAAGATGATTGTTGGCGACCTGTATGGCGTGAGTGATCAGCGGACCGCACCTGATGATGACGATGGTGACAGTGGTGCCGATGCTATTAGTGGTGCCGATGCTACTAGTGGTGCCGAAGCTGATAGTGGTGCCGATGGTACAGAGGTCAACGACCCCGATAAGGTGACTGCTGAAATGGCGGCGGGGAACGAGATTCATAATGTTCGGGAAATCCCGAGACCACCACATATATCCCGTTTGTACCGCGCAGTGAAGCAATTGCTACAAGCAAGGGCCTTTGTCGCCGCCCGTTATCCTCGCGACGATTCCCCTTGATACGGGCTACATTGTCGACGTAATCTCTCATGCACTACACATTTAATGCCCCGCTCAAAATAATATCAACAATAAATTAAGCCATAATAATGATTTGTCGATTTTAGTAGACGGTCCAGGGTGCCACGTGGTAGATGGAGGGTATTTGTCAAGGTATGTGTTGTGCGAGATGCAAAGCCATTTAACGGAAAAAAGAAAAGGAAAAGAAAGAAGAACAATGGAACAGCGGGAAAAAGAAAATACCGCGGAGAGCCTGTAAACGGTTAAAAAATCTACAAAATGGCCGAGAACGTCCAATTCAAGTTGGAGTCGATGCTGCCGGCGCTGCAGGACCTTGAGCAGCTGCAACTATTCTCCAAGGTGCGCGTGTATATCGTACATAGGCAACCTTTAACAAATCATGCTAACTGCACACGTGCCAGGCCGAGCTCAAAGTGCTGGTGAAGCGCCGACGCGACTTTGAGTACGCGCTGAGCAGACGCACCTCCCAACTGGCCGACTACACCGCCTACATTCAGTTCGAATTGTCGCTGGAGACGCTGCGCCGTAAACGCGTCCTGGCGCGTCGTCGGAGCCAGTCTGCAGCCGCTGGCAAATCCGGCTCCGGCAAGACGACCGTGTCCGAGACGGCCGGCGTGCGCCAGATCCACCGTCTGTACCGTGAGGCCACGCAAAAGTTCCCCGGCGAGTTGTCGGTGTGGCGCGCCTGGCTCCAGTTCAGCCAGATCACGCGCAGTGCAGCGGTGCTGGCGCGCACGTTCCCCGCATGTCTGGCGGTGCATCCGCGCTCTGCCGAGATCTGGGTGCTGGCGGCCGAGTGGGAGTGGCGCGAGAGTGGCAATGTGAATGCGGCGCGTGGTATCATGCTGCGCGCGCTCAAGTTTGTCGGCGACAGTGAGGCGGCGTGGTTGGCGTACTTTCGTCTCGAGTTGCTGTTCCTGGGCAAAGTGCTTGGTCGGCGCGAGCTGCTTGGCATAGCAGATGGCGACGCCGCTCACAAAAACAAGGCATCGGCACTGAACACTGACTCTCTGCCGGATGAGGCGTCCACCGAAGCACCTGTGCTGGATGCTGGAATGGAAAAGTTCTTGTCGGGCGCACTGCCGGCATTAGTGGCCGGCAAGGCGCTGGAGGCGTGCAACACAGAGTCCATGCAAACGGCCCTAATCGACGCGTACATGGATGCGTGGCGGAGATTCCCCGCGCTGCAATCCGCTTGCGAGACTGGTCTGCAGATTGTGCGCGAGCATATTCAGTCTAAACTCGTGGCCAGTGGCGTGCAATAGATGGCATTGAGGATATTATTCGTTGCTTAAATGTACAGCTGATACTACAATCTAGTCGTTGAAAGGTTATCAAAGTAGTCGGTACAGTGCTTTACTTCCCTGTGTGGTTCATACTTCTGTAGGCAACTATCTGTACTTTTGTGAACAAGTTCATACAAATGATAATCGATTCATAATTAGTCTTTCTTTAATCGGTTTATGATAGTGGTTATTGTATGACGCCCCATTGCATCGGCACACACACAGCCTGGCAACCAATCAGGCGTGGTTGTTTGCGGCGCAATGTCGGCCACGGACAGCGCCGACATTCCCGCCACAACAACGCCGAAATGAGGTCTACGTGGTGTGTGGCGGTAGTACTGGCTATACTGGTGCGTGCTATCGATGCACATGAGGCGCACAGCGGCGGCAAGAGTAAGTTCCACGTACTGTACAATACAAATTGCCCGTTTGACCAGTGTCAGTGGACTTTGTGCGGCACGGCCGCGTGCGTGGCTTCGACTATGTCACGTGGAGTCACACTGAAGTTCATCCACACACTGTCCGCGCACTGTCCGTCTCCTCTATCTTCTTCATCCTCTTCTTCTTCGCTGCACAAACGCCAACAAGAGCAGCTGGACCAGTTGCATCGCGCGCCAGAGTCACACGAATCGTTTCTGCTGCAGCTGGACGCCTACAACAAGACATTCTGCTTCCATATGCACCCCAACTACGATCTGATACATCCGGAGGCGCGTATAGTGCACCCGGATCAACAGTTCTCGGAACAGCTGGGTGGCGGTCGTCGTCGGGTCAGGCCCGGGTCGGAACCGCTGACTGCCAAAGCGTACCGCGGCTTCGTGATGGCCGTATTGGATCACGGCGACGGCACTGTTGACGCAGCCCGCTATCAGTGCCGATGGAGCACACAAGTGCCGGCATACGAACACTATGGCGAGGACACTACGCTGGGCTGGGCGCGCTTCGTTGTCGGTGACAATGAGTACGTTAAGTTATAAATTATGTATAAATTATGGCTTATTAACATCGTAACAGGTATGAGCGCGCGGGACCGCTGCACGGCGGAAATGAGCGCTTGCACAAGATGTCCAGCAGCGCGGTCGAGTTCCAAGGCGCCTTTATGTATCGCAATGAACTTTACACGTATGTGTCACACTATATTATTTGTCTGTTTTTGTATTGACTTCTCTCTATAGCGTGCGGAATATCCGACAGTTTCAACTGCTGCGCAAGGACGGCGATGTCGATGTGCCCGATGCCGGCAGCGATGACCGATTGCGCCACCAGCAAACCGCGCAGATGATGGTGTTTCGGCGCAGTGATGTCCGTCAAGACTTTGACGCCGATAATGGTTCCGATGACAGTCAGCAGCACCGACTGCACCGACGCCACCTCGAAGAACACCAATACTGCGGCCACGACCAGCTGGAGTGGAACACGGACCCGGTCGGTGGCGCCTCCGCGTTCCTGAAAGCCAAGCTCAGGGGAGTGTCGTATTCGCGGGATTACATGCGCCAGACGTATCGCGACACGTCGCTGGTCGGACACTACATCAGCGTGCAGAAGCGTGCCATCCAGTCCGGATGTCCGCTCTCGAAGCGCGTGCTCTACATGGGTGTGGTGCTCGGCTGCACGTATATCCGCGCACATGGCACCGCCGCAGCCGCCCGCCAGCAAGTGATTGACAACTGGAACATTGTCAGCAAGGTCTACGAGGAGACGTTCAACATCTATCTGGGCCTGCTGGACATTATCAGCATGCCCACCTGTGGCGACTTGAACTTTAACGCCGACTGCTCCGATGGCTACGTAATTGGCAAGCGGCTCAGCGACTTTTCAAAGTGGCGCGGCGACACGCAGCCCAGCTCGGCCGGTCTGTGGCATCTCATGTCGACCTGCAGGTGAGTTTGGAATGTTTAATGTGTATACGTAAGTTTAACTGTACTTCAGCACGGGACCCACGATTGGAATTGCGTGGTTGAACATGTTGTGCCAGACCTCGGTGTTTGACCAGACGAATTCCGACGGCAGCGTGGACCACGTGAGCGGCGCCGGAATCTCCACCGTAGTCACCTACGAGTGGATGGTGGTGGCGCATGAGATCGGGCATAATTTCGGCGCCAGCCACGATTGCACGTCGTCGCTGTGCGTGGGCTGCACCACCAACCCGTGCGCTTCATGCTGCCCGTGCACCACGCAGTGTGACTGTCAGTCGGCCTACCTGATGAACCCGTCAAACAACGTCAACCCAAACACTCCCGGCTTTTCGCCCTGCTCCCAGACGGACATTTGCAAGAAGAATCAGCTCTTTGGTGTCTGCCTTGAGAGTATGTCTGGTGGTATCGATACTCCATGTATCTTTTAATCTTTTGTATAGCTCCCGGATCTAGGATTGCTCTTAATGGCGGCATCTGCGGCAACGGGCTGCGTGAAGGTGATGAGCAGTGTGACTCGAATGGTGTTGATGGCAAGCGTTGCTCATTTATGTAACGATAGCAACTCATGTGCCATAGATGCCTGCTGCTACAAGAACTGCACGCTGAAAGCCAGTGCGCAGTGCAGCGACAGCAACGACGGATGCTGCCAGAATTGCACCATCGTGCCGGCATCGGCGAAACGCGTGTGCAGACCGGCCGAGACAGAGTGTGACGTGGAAGAGGTGTGCGCTGGCAATGCCACCTGTCCCGCCGATCTGTTCCAGCGAGACGGCCTTGTGTGCGGCAATGACACCACCCTTAACACAAAGTGTGCATCAGGAGTCTGCACCAGTCGAGACGCACAGTGTCTGGCGTACGGCAAGGGCGATGTGACGGGCGACTGCACCTCCTTCTCGGGTCAGTGTCTAATGTTTTGCAACACGCCGTTCGCGGGTTGTATCAAAGTGAGTGGCAATTTCCGTAATGGCACCCCGTGCGGCAATGACGGGTTCTGCTATGGTGCCAGCTGTTCCAACCCGGACACACTGGGTGCCTTCATCGAGTGGGTGATCAACAACAAGAACATGGCCATTGTCATATTCGTGGTGGCCGGTGTGATTTTGTTCGCCGCCGTGTCCAAGTGCATGTCCAAACCGAAAATCGAACGCCGCAACCAGCTGGCCACCCAGATCCAGTTCGAAGAGGAGGAGATGAAGCGTATTAAACAGATTGAAGCACAGCGACAGAAGCGCCGCCAGATGGAGAAGGACGCGCTGGACAAGCGGAATGCCGCGGAACAGTCGTCGAGCGGTGGCGGGAAACCACGGCCCGGCACCGTGAGCAAGTCGTCAAACATTGCACAGCAAATGAACCAGCAGCGACGAACGTCCGAGAGTGCCGGCGGCTCATCCGGTCGGCGCGCTGGCACCGGCGAGTCATCGTCGAAAGGCGGTAAACTATCTGCACCGAATGGTGCGCGAGCCAAGTCATATGACCCACGCAGTCCGATATCTGAAGCAGATGAGGAGGCTCATTACTGAAGCAATACAATGGTTTGAATTATTCTGTTCTGGTTTAAACATATATTCGTATTTGTTGATATTCATATATTGAGCTCAATAGGGTCTCCGTACATACATACACATACATACATACACATACACACATACAACATACATACATACAGCATACATACACAGCAAAACAATGATGTGCCAAAGTGCCACTTAAATCACTTAAACGTGGCGTTCTGACAGCTGAAGATACTCGCATCACTATGGACACAGAAAACTCCTCTGACCCACAATGCTTGCTGTAATCGGCAACCCCACTATCCTGCGGGTTGTGCTCTCGTTCCTTCCGAGGCGATTGGTATATTGCACCTGTCTGCAAAGAGTGGTGCGTCGAGCAACGCCGATTGGAAGCAGGCCGCACCGGAACCGATGTCGCTGCCGCAATAAAATCTGTGACCGCATTTGGTCATTACAGACAGCTACGCTACCCGTGCCAAGGAAACATATCGAGAGGATCATTCGCATCAATCGTTTGCAAATAATAATGACTCCTTGAGGCGCTGGCGTGGGCGCGCGATAACGAATACTGGATGGATGATAAGCATGCTAGAAGGAGAAAATCTCTTAGCCGAGAAGCATTTGCCGTGCGATGCGCTATCAATAAGTATCAGGGATATGCCCAAGATTTGGGGTTCCGCCCTGGTGGATGGCCGCGTATGCATTGTGAAATGGACATGTTGACATTTAGACACCTATAGCGAAGAGTTTCAAGAGATGTTGGCCATGTACGGACACATTCCAGCGCTGGAATGGACAGTGAGCCAAGGTTGGGGGTTGTGGGAGGATATTTGTTTCGAGACTGCAAATTACGAACAATATGATACTCTCGATGGCTGCGGGCTCATGATTGTCCACGGCACTCGGAGACTGCAAGCATCCTGGGGCGAGACAATAATTAGCGATGCTTCAGTGGGCACACAATAACGGCTCTCCTCTGCACAAGGTGAGTCAAGTTAGTCAATTACTGCCGCGCGGCGAGTGCCATTGCCGTCTCTTGCGCCACAATAAAAGAGAGTCACTGCCACACTCACTGAATGCTGACACAGAAGCCGCAAGGTTGTCCACGTCTGCCAGTTGTCTACATCTCCAATTTTTCAAGAATGGGGTGAGGCCGGCAACGGCAAATACTTTTATATAGATCCGGTCTATTAATTCTTTATTTACAATTAAATTGGCAGTCCAGAACGTCCCAGCTGGCGAGTTCGATCAACAATGGCCTGACCAATCCGGTTAGATACGTTGGATACGTAGATCTACGTAGATACGTAGATACGTTTGACTCTCTTCCACGAAGTAGTAGGCAACCCCACTTCCTACGGATTCTACTCTCGTTCCTTCCGAGGCGATGGGCCTATATTGCACCTGTCTGCAAAAAGTGGTGCGCCGAGTATCGTCTATCCGAGGCGGGCCGCACCAGGACCGACGTCTCCGCTGCCTTGGAATCGCTGAGCGCATTCGAATATTACAGATCGTTACGCTACCCGTGCTGTGCCAAGGAGACTTATCGAGAGGATCATCCACACCAGTTGTTTGTTGATAATGACGAACTCCCAGAGGCACTGGTGTGGGCACGCGATCACGGGTATTGGCGGGACGACCAGGAATGCTTCAACAGCATGCTCGACGGAGAAGATCTGTTGGCGGGAGATCATTGGCCGTGCGTTGCATCGACGCATTTCACCCCTGAAACGCCTGAAGTCTGGTACTCGGCAATGAAAGACGGCCGCATATGCGTGGTAAAATGGGCATGCCGGCACTTTAACAGCTTCTGCGGCGAGTTTCAAGAGGTGTTGGCCGCGTATGGTCACATCCCAGCTCTGGAGTTTACATTGAATTTTGGTTGGGGACTACCGCAGGAATGCTGTCTTGCGGCAGCAGTAAACGAACAATACGACACACTTCGATGGCTGCGGGCTCATGATTGTCCATGGCACTCGGAGACTGCCAGCATCCTGGCGCGAGACAATAATTTAGCAATGCTTCAGTGGGCGCACGAGGATGGCTGCCCTGTACATGAGAATGTTTGCATGTACGCAGTCATTCATTCAAATGATCGAATGCTACATTGGGCGCGAGAAGTGGGATATCCATGGTCCGAGAAAACATGCGAGGCGGCCGTGCGAAAGGGCGATTTGCACCTCCTCCAGTGGCTACGGCAGTATGGATGCCCGTTGGGAAATACGGTACAGAGGCTGCGGCGGAAGCGGGTAATTTGCCACTTTTGCGGGCCGTCAAATCATATAGGCACCGGTTTAAACTACCAATCAGAAGCCAGAGTTTAAAACTTTAAACTACCAATGAGAAGCCAGTGTTTAAACTACCAATGAGCGTTGAGTGCTTAAAACGGCCGGTCGAACGTTTGTGACACATATACAGCTATCATCAATAATGCATGCAACCACTGCGCAGCTACATAAATAGCATTGCAATATAGTGCGCTACATATATAAGAAGTGGCGAGACGTTGCAGTAACTTACACGAGCTGTGCAACGATATTCGGTTGACTATGCCAATTACATATAGGTGGGATAATACACTAGCGCCAGTTGCTGCAGATCGACGCTAACGTCACCAAACCATGTATATCACTCGATAATGTCATCATTGACTTAAATTAGCATTGATAATCATCAAAGTTGCATGCATTCGCTGGCGTCATACATTGGTTTTGCTGAATTTATATGTTGTACTGCTTGACGTCGGCTCATGTTGGCATGTCAGAAGTTTACATAGAGGATTTGGCAACAAGGATAGCGCCGTCCGGCTTATCAGCACTCGGTCTGATATTGATGCGTTTATGAGCGCAGCTAAATCGTGGCGACTGTCACGGATACATCTGCGGCCAGAATACAGCGCGGCCAGTGCTGTACTACTGGACAAAGAAGCCAAGAAAAGATAACCACAAATTCAGATGAAAGGGCCGCCCAATGGAAAAGTAACAAGCCTTAACTTTGACATTGTTGCGTTATTTAGTAGTTGATATTCGGACTGAGTTTGTCGCTTAAACTACAAGCTGAACGTATGGATAACTTCAAATTACATTGTAGAACGCGATAACATCTCGCCGCGTTTACTACCATAAACAAAATCGACGTCGCTGACAACTAAAATCATCCGTGCGACGTGTGGGCGCGTTATTCAACTTGAATTTTTTTCAAATGTGGCTGGTGCGCATATGGAATGGGGGCCCTTTTGCGTTGGCTGCATGAAAACGGCTGTCCGCTGGATGATAAGGCATGCGTTGCTGCGGCCAAGCGAGGTCATCGGTACTTTTCGCCAGATCACTTGGTCAGATGTCCTAAGGAGGTATTACGGAGTCTTGAAGGCTGGGACGATTATTGCATACTGGAATGGGCACAGCATAATGGCTTTGCAATTGATGCGAAAAGTGTTTAATGCTGGCTATGAGATATCCGATTCCGACCTTGAGTGTGAAACGTTCCAGCGATCCACCGCCATGGACTCTTTACGTCCCGACCGCTGCAGCACTGCTGAATAAGAAATGTCGCGAAGAAGTTGTGCTATGGCTGAACAATCTAAAATTAGTGTAAGCCGGAGCATCATCACGCAATCGCATTACATAAATGTTTCAAATACTGTTTCTCAAATCAATATGCGCTTTCGCGTTGCATGTAGTTTTCCACATGTTACTTTGCAGCACAGAAATTATTTTGAATTTCTATAGCTGCACAATGTATCCAACTTTGTTGGGAACACAATGTGGGGTCCAAGTTGGGAGGTGGCGGGGCAAAATGTTTCTTTGCAGCCCACAATGGGCATACGATCCGCTGAAATGGACGCGTGCTCGTGGTTGTCAGTAACATTCGGAGACGACCAGCGTGCTCGCGCGAGACGATAATTTTGGAAATGCTGCAGTGGGCGCACTGTGACGGCTGCCCTTTGCACGATTATATATGCAAGTACGCAGTCATGCATGGCAATGATGAAATGCTTCAATGGGCACAACAGGTGGGATGTCCGTGGACGGAAAAAACATGTGAATGGCCGACGGCTGGAGCACTGCTGAATGGGAAACACTGCGACGAAATTCTAGTAAATATGACTTGACAATGATCTGTAATTTGCATAATTTGGAGCACTGTGCAAATGCGTATTGCCCCCACACATCAATATTGTGGTGTGTAGCACATAGCTGCAATATAATCCACTGCACAGTTAACTCTTTGGCCAGTAACCGGCGGGAGTTTAACGTTGACATTGGTGGCATTTTGTATTTAGGCATTGCGTTTCAGACTTCAATTAACAGTGCACACTGAACAATGTCCGAGTTCCTGGACGCTAGCGGTGCTGCCATCGCCATCCCGGTGGTGGATGGACCGGGTATGATGAATGACACGGCGGTGCGCCGTCCGCGCAAACCTCGTCCGAAGCTGACGGCTGAAATGTGTGTGTGTGTGTGTGTGTGTGTGTGTGTGACATTGTGGCAATGCTGGCGATTGAGTGGCGGCGTGACTTGACTAATCAATGTCGACAGGCTGCTGGACCGCCACAATGGATTGCCATACGTGCACGCCCACGCCAAACGGGTTGTGCAGCCCAAAGGCCGTGGCTTTGAGGTGAGAACACATTTAATCCATGGATGTCAACTGTAACAATGGCTCATATACTATGTACTTTTATACGCAAGCTGATGTGCGCAGGCAGAGGACTTGACACGGCTGATAACATTTTACCGCATGTGGGCCCAGGACCTGATGCCAAAGTTGACACTGCGCGACTTTGCCCGCCAGACGGAGAAACAGTGCTCCACACGACGCATGCGCACCTTCCTGGCTACGCTGCGCAGCGGTGGGACTGACACAGGGCGGGATGACGCTGCAGACATCAACCCACCGGACAGTGACGATGATGGACACAGCGACGATGACGATGCAGGGGATGATATGGATGTGGATGGTGGTCCGCGGGAAACTGCGAGACGGCACACCGCACCCGTCATCAACGACATTGACGAGGATGAGATGGAGGCGATGCGCACAATGCGAGAAGATGAAGAAGCTGCCACGCGCCGTGCCGCACTCATCGTTGTGCCGGCGGAAGGTGAAGGCAACGACGAGTTTGACAATCTGAATGCGTTCTTCTCTCACACGCCTGACGCGGCTGCCGACGATTAAATCCATATGGATGTTATGTTTATACATATATTTGCATACATGTATATATATATATATATATATAGGTATATACAGTATGTAGGCAATGCACGGTGCATTTGACCAGTGCAAGCGTGAGACACAATTGTTAGCAACAGACACACAGGCAATATGGCCTCCATACATCACAAGCGGCTGGTGAAGGAGCTGAAGGCACTGGCCACCACGCCGCCACCTGGTGTCCAGCTGCAAGACTACACCGACATGTCTCAGTATGTATAGTGCATATCTGTCATGGATGCACTGCTGCTGACCGGCTCTCCCTGTGCGCAGAGTGTGCGTCTCACTGACGGGCGCCGAGGGCACTCTGTACTCCGGCGAGGTGTTCAAACTGCAGGTATGCCATGGCACTCAGCTGCTACTCTATCCGCCGCCCGCCATAACGCCAACACAGTTCACATTCCCGTCCAACTACCCCATGGAGGCGCCCGAGGTGATATTCCTACTTGGCGCCACACCGATACACCCGCACATCTACTCCAACGGACACATCTGCCTGTCCATACTGTACGACCAGTGGAGTCCCGCTCTGACCGTGAGCTCCGTCTGTCTCAGCATACTGTCTATGCTGTCCAGCTGCGAGAAGAAGGTGTGTATTTAGCTCTCTCTCTCTCTCTCTCTCTCGATCTCCGTAACTAGCTGTAATCGTCTGTCTGTCAGGAGCGGCCACTGGATGACCAGCACTACGTGTCCACGCACAAGGGCCAGTCACCCAAGAGGACACAGTGGCATTTTCACGGTCTGTGTCCATATGCACTGTGCTTATCACTGGTTAATGCACCACCCACGCACAGACGATGCCGTATGACAAGTTGTTGGGTCTTTGTTGTAAAGGGTGTTTTGATAGAGGCAGTTGTGCATATGTGTTCTTGGGTGCAGACTCTGTTTTTGAAGTCGCTCAAATGTGTGCATAAATATTTCTACAGATTTACAGTAAAATGGTGCGCAACGTTGACGCGAACACGGACATTAGTTGTGCATAAACATATGTACAAGTGGGAATTTCTGGCCAGAGTAGTGAATTAAAATCAACTTTTGACAAAAAAAGTCCCATTTATGACCTCGTACATTCTTGTATATGCTTGCGCTAATTGCCCATGGTACCTGGTACGCGAATGCCTACTCGGGTGCCAACTTAGCATCATCAGCGACTGGCGGTTCGACAGTGAAGTCCACAAAAGGGCCACTAAATCGCGCGTCTTCGTCACTCAACTTCCCCGAAATGACTCCATGGACTATTTTCTTTTCCTCGGCGTAAGGTGTTGGTACCGGGGCTGAAAAGTGCTCGTTCAGTGATTCCAACGACTCCCAGTCAATACCAGCAAAGTATTGATGCTTGCAAATATTTTCCGTCTTCTCTATTTCGTACGACCCAAGCCTTTGTTTCGGGTCCTTTTTTAGCAAACACAATATTAGTAACTCGGCATCGCATGGAATAAGATAGGAAAAAGGCGGAAGAGCTAATTCCGAATGCATAAATCTGCGACGAATTTGCATATCACTTCCTTGAAATAGCGGAGTGCAAGTATAAATTTCCCCAATGATGGCGCCCACCGCCCACAAATCAATCGAGTGGTCGATAGGCTCCTCGTTGTAGACCTCGGGTGCAGCATAGCCTGGTGTGCCAATAAAGCCGGGAAATTTAATCGTGCTACCCCACTCTGCAAATCGGCAACTGCCAAAATCCGCCAAACGCGTATGTCCTTTCTCGTCCAACAATATATTATCCGGTTTAACGTCACCATGAATAATCCCGTGCTTGTGCATATGTTTCAGAGCAGATACAACTTCTGCCACGCAGAATTTGGCGTGCTTGTGGGAAAGCGCGAGCTGATCATCAATCATCTTTTTCAACGAGCCGCCAGGCAAATAATCGAGAACCAGAAAGATGTGAGCTGACTCTCTTTTAAACGCGTCGTGCAGCTTGACAATGAACGGTTGACTGCCGACCTTTTGCAGTTTGTCAAATACTTGTTTTTCGCGTATCGCACTTTCAATCAATCTATCGCACGTCTTGTCCTTGGAATCAGTCGCGGTGGTCTTCATCGCGTGCGGTTTTCCATCTTTCCACACTAAGAAAACCGTTGAAAAAGCACCGCCACCAAGACAATTCCAAATTTTATAGCCACGCGGCGCTCTTTCTGGAGGAATTGCGTCAAGGATCTCGCTGGCGGGCGCAAGAACTGGCTCCGCGCTCCACGGCATCTCTGGTCCGGTCTCAGCTAGATCGTCGCCAAAAAGTTTGCCATATTCATCGTCGTAACTCGCGTCTTCTGAGGCCACAACGGCGTGTACCGCAAGCAGGCAGAGGAGAAAGGCCGCGACCCCGTGACGAGCTAGGTTCATGATTTGAATGATGAGTAAGGAGGTTAGGGTTGAATGCTGCAGTTTTTGTCATTCAGTGCAGTCGAAGAGCTTAATACTCAAGATATTAACAGCTGCCAACGCCCATCAAGAAGGGCCACAATATTGCGGTATCAAACGCTACCAGAGACAAGATGCACGGGCATAAATTGAATCAACGTTGAGGTACTGCTATTGCTAGTAGCTTTATATTGCTCTATGTACCTATCGTACTTGACAATGCATCAGGCAAATGACCGATTAATCGATGCATACCGCAAGATTGTATTGGTTGCTCACAACATAAATATGCTTACGTAAGCATATCGCGGGGTACATTGAACTGAAATACGTATATCAAATGCACATAAAAAGAAAGCAAAACTATGCATTTAACTGGGTCACGCTGTGCGCGGCGGCCTCTGATGCTGTGCACCGGTATTTACAGGCCCCACGATATGGAAGCACGCTTTGATGAATTGTTCATAGCCGAATGTTGCCGTGCCAGTCTGCACACATCCATGGTGAAACATATCTTACAACCTCCAGGCTTGTTTACCTTGGCAGGGTCAGCCTTGTTGAAGGCGCGAGTCATCTTTTGCACAAGTATACTAATGTGTATAAAGTCGTCAAAGTCCACGTACAGTCCTGCAATAGTTGACTTGTGCACCATTCAAGTATGGTACAGCATACCAGCAGGATTGCACTGCTTGACTAGGGCCGTCACAGTTTCTATGGAGAGCGCGTAGCCAGAGTTGTTGAACGCTACGCAAACCTCTTGTGCCGACAGTGTGAGCGTCTTGTCTGCCACCGGAATCGTCAGCAAAGGTGTTCAAATCGATTAATGCATTACTATACCGCTATCAAATGTTGTGAATGCCTTTTGCCACTCTGTAATGTAGGCCCACAGGTTCTGCAAGTTGCAAGGTTGATGTCATGCCTCATTATCAAGTACAATTAACCGCCGTGACACACCTGGAACTGGGCAAAGGTGATGGTGCCGGAGCCCGACTTGTTGAACAGGCTTATCATGAGCTTTACCGTGTCAATGTTGAATGGTTTCCAGGTGCCGTTGGACAGGCACTGCTGCAACTCTGTGGCCTGCCCATGGTGAATCTCAGCGGTATGTAGTGCGAGGTTTATGAACGGGTGCCATATGTGCAGACAAGAGTGAATGTATGCGTACGTCAATGCAGCCACTCCGATCCCTAGGTGGTGAGACACACGGATTAGGGATATCTGTCACCAACGGCATCGGCACCCACCTGTCAGACATGTTGAAGTAGTTCAGTAGTTCATCCACGGCTGGCGGATGCTGTGGCTGTGCACGGCCCTTGTACGGCGGCGGTGTGGACATCTTGATTTGTGGTTCTCTGTGTTCTGGAACAGAGGAGACGTGATATGATCAATACAATTTTAATATTATAATAATAATATTATAATTCTCATTCGCTAAAAAAACATAACTATTTTGCATTGCGCTTCGGGGAAGAGGCGGTGACTTGTTGGTGCAGAGGGGATGGTGTGTCTGGGTGTGCTGCACGGCGCTCGGGAGAGGCTGCACGTCGCTCCGGAGACACTGAACGGCGGCCGGGAATTGTTCGCGGCATTGAGGCACTGCCGGCTGATGGCGATGCTGCGCCGCCAACCGTTTCCGCAGACACGGCGCCCGTTGACGAGGTTGCAGAGAGAGACGACGCGGTGGACGCGTTGGATGAGGTGCGAGCACGTGGCGACTCCTTGTCCGCCAGCGCCTGTGGTTTCGTGGGCGATGACTTGGGGTGTGATGAGCGCGCTTCGTGCTTCTTGAACACTGATGGCAGTGTGCTCATCTCTGCCGCGGTGAGTGGCGGTGTCTGCGGCTTCAAGCGTGTTGCACCCTCAACCCGGCCCCGGATCTGGCTTGACATTGCGTCGTGCATACGGGGAAAAGTGTCGGCAGCTGTTGGCTTCACAGTTGTATCCGTGCGTTTATCTGCAGTCACCGCGGCCGCAGCCAATTGAGCCGCCATCAAGTCGCTCTTGCCTAAGGATTCGTTGCTGGTCACGTTGGACGAGACTGTTTGAGAGTCCGTTGCTGTGTCTGCCGACGATCCCGTCTCCAGTTCCGCAGTGGCACGAATCTTGCTGTTGATGCCGCCGTGTTCGCTTTGAGTAGCTTTGATAGCTGTGCCATTGGCGTCGGCGGGCTTCTCCGAGACATTACCGTTGTTGTTGTTGTTGCCATTCATATCGGGAGTTGCCGCAACAGTCATCAGCTCGCGGGGAACCACCCGGACATTCCGCGCATTTCTCTGCCGCAAGTTGGCGTAGAAGCCAGCGCCGCCTCCCTGCTTCAAGTCACGCTTCTTCTTGAGCGTGTCAGACGCCTCGACCACATCTGACATGGTTTGTAGACGGTCCGCGGCCAGCCGTGTCAGCGGAGACTTGTCGCCCACCTCGTCGCGGTATATCTTGACCATGGTTGTGACGGTGGCCATGGCATCCACCATCAAGTCAAAGTGGAGCGCCGATGGTATCTGCAATATTATACTACATAAATACGTATAATGTAAATGTATATTCTGTACCTCATTGTTGGCACGCTCGCCCATGGACTGCCAGAAGCGCTGTGCCTGGTGTTCCTTGCTCTGTGTGTGCTTCTTCCACTTGCGCGCCGAACTGAATGCCGACAGTGTCTCTACGCCACGGAAATTTATCATCTTTCTATCTTTAAATAATTACTTTAACACCTACCGGCAAGAGAGCGTGGAGCTGGTGAAGGTGATTCGGCGACTGTGACAGTGGCTTTTCGTGGCTCTTCGACAACCGGCGGAACCACAACAGCCATCGGTCTCAAGTGTACGTGCACATGTTGCACATCCTCATCCACCGCATCTCTGCCCTTGTTGTTCTCATTGACGCCGAGGTCCGTCACCAGGTCCCGGACGCTCTTGGCGAACTCGCGGCTGCGGGTGGCCGCCTCTTGTTGTGCCACCAGTGCGGCCGCCTCTCGTTCCACGCTGCCCCATGTTCGGTATGGCTGCTGTATGTTGGCATTGTTGAAATTATTGGCGGTTGGTGCTGCTGCGTTGGCGGTGCTGGAGACATTGGCCACCCGCGACGCCGACGATGACAGATCGGCGATGGACTGATGTGACGCCTTGTGCATCTGCAGACGCAGGTTGGACACGGAGACGGCGCTGCGGGCAGTGCCAAATTGTTTCGGCTCAGCTCTGTTGACCATGGCATTGTCTGTGGCGGCCGTGACAGCTGCAACTGCCGTGGAAGACGACGACGAAGCCTTCTGTCTGCTGTTTGCCATCAATGTCATCAATGCTGCGATTGTAACAGTCTGGAACACAAAAGTCTTACACTCGTTGACTGGCATTATTTTATTGGCGATTATCTGTTTGGCACTTCTTTAGAAATCCTTGAAAAGCGATTTGACTCCGTGCCACAGGCGTTTCGCATGGGAATTCAAGAAGTTCATGATCCGCGTGGTATAGTATGCGTGGCGGTCGGTACTGGCAATTATTTCTTTCATCTGCTTCAAGATTCGCTGGTCGGGGTCTGTAACTTTGCGCAGATACATTACCACAAGTTTCAATTCTTCTAATGCGCGATCCAAATCAACGATATCCTTCTTCTTGGAAAAAGTCGCGAAATATAGTGCTGATTCTCTTCCCACGATTTTCTCTACCGAATAACGCCAGCTGCGTAGCAGGGTGATTTCATCGGAGATGGGAATCTTTCCGGCTACCAAAGCACTCAAAAACCAGTGATCTTCCGTGACTGCCGCAATCGAGTTACTGTTCGCCAATGTTCTCGTCATATCGGAAAACGATAGCTCCGGGAAAGTATGGATGAAGATTTTGCGCCCCATAATATCGATAATATCAACATGATCATTCGAGGGGTTTACGGTCAGGCGAATGTCGCGTTCCTCTTTTTCTTTCATAAGGTTCCCTTGCAGGTACTTCTTAAGAATTGGTTTTGATGCTATGACGTGTATCACAGGACTCGCATCCACCTGAAGAATGGCCGCCATAGAGTACCAAAAATTATAACGCCATTGCAAAAAGTATGGTGATTTTTCCGCGTCGGCAAAAAGCATTTCCAACTCTGAGTTTTCAAAGTACGACCCGTCCTCATTGGTGTATTTTGGTGGGAATATGATTCCATTTGGATTTGTTTCGGCAAACCCAGCAGCTTCAAGAGTCATGATATGGATTATTTTCTCCGGGTCCAAAAAGGAAAATCCGAATTCTTGCTCAAAAAAATTCATCATTAGGTACAGATTGAAATCGGTTGCTAAGCTTTTAGCGCTGTCCGCACCATTACTTCCCAGAGAGGTGACAGTAACTCCATTTGTATTTTTTTCCAACCACGCGACACCGTCCGTTGTTGCGAACGGTTGGTACGTAAATATGTTCAAATCGGCATCGGGATATTTTTGCTGTACATATCTTGCTGTGCGCACCAGAGTTGCCAGAGCATCAACTTCATTAGCATCGTCTATAATGGCGATCGAAGGCTGTGCGGTAAATCGCTCCGACCAAAAGTGCCTGCGAAACCACCGAGACTCTTCTTTGGCCTTGATGAGCAGTCTGTACGATCCGGCCAGCGCTACTCCGGGCCGCATAGCTAAATCCAGACACGGACCATCGCCATCTGCCGTGTAAGCTACCATTACCTTTCCCTTCTTAACGACGAAGCGTCCGCTCTTGTACGCCTTGATGTAAAACTTCCAATCGGTCGTGGACGCTTGTAGTAGGTGACTGTTTTCGACGCACAGCTTGGCCGTGATTCAGCGGCCCATGACGTCGCGACTTAGCTTGACATTCGAGATGGCGTGCGATTTGCAGTCTGCGCCAGTCAGTAGGACTACTGTCAATACTATCGCGGAAATGAAGGTCGTACAGTGGATCATTTTGCGCTGCTAGGAAGTGGAGCAACGAAAATTGCTCCACTGCGTGGAAAAAGGGCGTAGAAGCCTGCAGGACTAATCAGAGAGCAGGTAGTTTATGTAATACAATTGAAGTAAGAACGAGTTTGTCTGTGGCCGTCATGAAGGCAACCGCTTGCAGCTTGCTTGAGCGTTGTGGGCAATAACTTCATCATCCATATTAAACCCCCCCATACATATTAAAATAGTAAGAATGAGGCACCACACTTTTATTGCATTATAGCTAGTAATCATCGAGGAGGCCGGCGTGAGTGAATATCTGCGGCCTCTGCCAGCAAACGTAATCCATACTCTCCTTGATGGCCGCTTAGATAAGCACGCAGCAAATGATCATTAAGAAGATTTGAAAACCTTGTGCGAAATTCGTTTCGTTGCAGAAGTCCACCAAGTTGCTGAATGGAGCACTGACTCAATATTGCGGTGAGCTGGTCGCTGGTCGCACCGTGACGGACACCAGCATCGAGCAGCTCCAGTGGCTGATTGTCATCCTGTAATTAAACGTATGTAAACACGGAGCTATATGTCGAGAAGTTATCAACGCACCAGATGCTGAACGGCCCGCGTTCTAGTCATGCCAGACTCGCCGATGATGGACCAGAGCATGGACATGTCCAGCAGCCATGGAGTCACACGGGTCCCAATGGTAATATGTTGGATCGCGGCCGACTCCAGCGCCGAAACTGCCACAAGCGTTGCCAGCTGCTGTTCCCAGACACTATTCGGCTGATTGCCGATGATACGGCCAGCAGTCGGTATGGCGGTGGTGGCGCCCGCCGACATTATGAACAGCTTGGCCATGCAGTTGGCAACAATCCGATACATTTGGGGTTGAGTGCGAATATCTTCCGGCATCCAGTCAATGAATGCAAGCGTCAGCTGCGGCATGACATACTGTGCGTCATGCATCACGGCATTGGCCACCGCTCCTTCTAGTCTCACCGCCAGACGCGGTAACAAGGCCGTACACCGTTGGTCATCAATGAGGGGTTGCAGAGGTGCACGTACGGCCGGAACAATTCGCGCGCCACGGTTGTTGCCGCGTCCTGGTTGCCATTGCGCCAACGCTGCCACTGTCACACCGGTGTGCCAGTTGATTTCCTCGTGCCAAATGTCCTCCTCATCGTCACTGGCGGAACTGTCAGGAGCGTAGGACCTATCGGAACTACTACTGGAAGTGTCCGTCACAACATTATGCATGCACTGGACAGAGATGGCAAACGATAGCAGCGTCAAAATCAATCCACTCGCGTACATTGCTATTGATATGAGGAGTTTGAAGTAGAACTTGCATGCACGATGCAGATCTACCACTGCAAGATCGGAGCGCGATGATTGGCTGTGCCGCAGATCTCCGTGGCGCGCATGAAATACTGTTCGGCATTACAGATAATTAATATAGATAATAGGCAGAGGAGCGGCAGTAGTTGTACTGTTGCAGATGGCATAACTACAGATATATATATATATATGATATCTATGTTGATTGCGCCTCCAGCGCTACCTGCGCCACCACATCACCCCGTCCCATTCCATCGCCGGACTGTGTCGCGTACAACCCGATTGTACAATCGCTTCAATTCCGCCCTAGCCGTCGAATTCCTCTTCCACAAGCGACGCAGACTGCGGCACAGGTCGGCATCATTGAGGGCCTGCCTGCATGCTGCATGCATGCAGCAAACTGCGACAAACGCGACAAACTCATACATGACGCCAGCTACCACTCTGTGCCATCTCCACCACCACGGCTGGCGGCAGCGTGGATAGCATGTGACGCCGTTCACGGCGAGGTCGACTGCTGATGATGGCACAGAGCAACGCCACATTGTGTGAGCGTCTCACGGCAGTATAGAGCAATGAGGCAGCCAAACCCCGAGACTGTGTGTGCAGTGTATCAGTACACATGCAAGTTAATAGCCACGTAAAGTCATGTGGGGCGTACCAGATGCGGCAAGATGTCCCAGCTGTCAGGGATAGAATGCTGCACGTAAGCCAGCAGTATTGGAATGTCGGTGAGCCATGCATTGAGTGCCGGAACTGGTCGCCCAGCACGAACCGACACGGACATAACATGCGCGGCCAGATGCGTGACGAAGCGATGGTCCTGAGCGCCACCATACGTCACCTGTCCCACGAGCGGCACGGCGATATCACCATTACCGTGGTGAACAAATAGCAGGGTCAGGCAGAGCGCGTGTGCGCTAAGCGCAGCATCATCACCGCCACCGCCCACGTTGTGCCCCGGGTCAAAGTCGATGATGGGCTGGAGTGGCGTGGAGAAGGCGACATGCACGGGCGCCACATCGGCAGCCGCACCATCCAGCCGCACACTGTAATACGCGGCCAGGTCCACGCACCGCGGGAGTGAAAGGAACGCGTGCATGGACCACGCGAGCCGCCGGATCACCTCGACACTCCCGTGCACTTCTGCGTCCAGCAGGTCGGGCAGCAGCTCCCGGAGCGGCACACCGACGCGCCACGGATTAGCGCGCGGTGCCACATAGTATCCGCCGCCCGACCCATCCGATTCCCAGCCATCGTCGACATCCAAGGCATCCTCGCCGCCGCCCTCTTGGTCGGTCAGCGTGTCGCCCTCGTCGCCGTGTATGGCAGTGGAACGCGCTATCAACAGTAACGCGCATAGGGCGCTCAACAGCAGCCGCGGCAGCAACATTGACATGGAGAAGGTGCTTGCGGCTGAATAGGGCGCGGTAAAAGCGCCCCTGACATGCTGGCATGCGTGCCAATTACGGGTTGATGCAATGCATTGTACGTGCAAATAATAATCTCTGCTTGCTCTACTACTCAGCATCAGAGCTGTCCGAGATATAGGCAGGAACGCCCACTGCACGCAAGGCGGACAGACGCGCGATAATACCGGCCGCGCCAGGCTCTCTGGACGCGTAACGCATACCAACGATGCCTGTGCCGCACTCTAACAAAGCGCAAATAGTCAGTCACTAAATACAATGTCCACATGTACATACATGTACTATACATATATAATATAGTATAATTGGACGCCTACCAAGTGCCGGAAGATTATCTCGTTATCCGGGTGGCTTTTGATCACTCTCCACACGGCGCTCATATCCGCGAGCCAGCGCGACAAATCTGTTGCCAAGTACTGTAGTCCCTCGAATGCGGCCGTTTTCATGACCATTGCCACCACCGCCGAGGACACGAGCTGCCGCTCACGAGAGCCGTCTAAGCCATAAATACTTCCCACGGTCGGCGGATTCAGGTTGGCATCTACGTAGCCGAGGAATATCTGCGCCAGACAATCGGCATCCTCCGCGATATATGTTGTGCATTCAAGGTATTCCAGATGTTCGCAGCCACTTGCACGATAATCTATCACCACGGCCGCCGGTCTGTGCACGTCAGTCCGGATACGCAGCCGCGTAATCAGTGAGCGGCAGTGCGGAAGGCGTGCAGCTAGTTGAATTTTGATCACCATTCCACTCGTATCATCCACCGCGGAGCCGTGGACGCCCCGATACGGAGGAATCGGCGTAGCCATATGGTCAAGCGGTGCTGCATTACCACGCTGTGCGCCGGGTGGCACAGCATGGGCGCCGAGCAACCAGCAAGCAGCGCAGATCAGTGCAATTGGCAGCATTTGATAATAATAAATATTTTTTTCCGTGCAAGGGGGAACGTGTGACGCGTGCTTAAATACGTGCGTGTGTTCAGTTGACTGAAATAAATCAACGCAGGCACCTAAATGCACATATAACGCTGCGCGCTATGCTGGCACATTATTTTATTGAGTATTTATAAGATGGATGATCGTCTGAGAGAGGCGCAGCGTCTCGTTATTGCCTCTTGCAGGATTGTCTGATGCGGTGCCTAACGTTGTTCCACCACGACGCCAAATGCGGTTTAGCTTTCCACCAGATGCGCTTCACAAACGTTGCAGGTTTAGCAGCGATAGCGGCATCAACTTGCGGCAAGAAGCGGATATCGGGGTAAATTTTTGCACGAACGTACTCCATTGCTCGATCCAGCTCGGCGTGCAGCTGGAACATTTTATCCTTTAAATCTCCCACTTTATATTCGTTCCGAGCTCCAAATTCATTCTTGTCGTTATGCGGCGATATTTCGCGCAACACGGAATTTTCATTGTCAATTCCTGGCGTGTTATCTAATACATGGAGCCAGAAAAGCGTTCTTTCCTCCTCAACTGGAATCTTTCCGGCAACCAGGCCACGTAGAAACGGTTCAGTGCCGTGCACCCCGACCACGGGGCCACTATCAACCAGCGCTTTCAAACGGTCGGTCGGTGATAATGTTGAGAAGACATGGATTATAATTACTCGGCCAGCTTCAGCTACAGTTGGCGGTCTCTGACATCCGACTCCGAGTGATAGCACTGCTGTACCATCAGGGCGCCCCACTTCTTGTACAGAGAGTCGATTTCCACTTCACCAAAGTCCAGCGGACGAAGCGACACAACGTTAATTACTTCCGAGTCGTCAATGCGCAACAATGCCATAAAATAATGCATCGGAAAGAATTTTCCTCTAAAATCCACGAAACATGGTGCTTTGACATCCTGGTACAGGGCCGACAGTTGTGCGTCACTGAAAAAAGCCGAGGCGGCGTCATTGACGACGTCTTCCGGAAAGAATATAGGCAACTGCAAATCTCCACGAAGCCGCCAGCCACAATAATAATCAAATAGCACCAAGTTTATCTCCACCACTTTGTCTTGTTGCACATTTGGGGGTATCGATTAATCGCTGCCAGAAATCGTAACCAATGCATCAATGTCAGCGAACAGACTGACATCATTGTTGGGGACTTATTAAGATAGCACACGTGCTACGCCCTTGTGCGTGCTTTTGATTTTTTCCGACGACACGTCCGCCGCATGCCACCTAATCGCATAATAGTTGACGATCAATCGTACTTCGGCGCCTGTGTACGGCGAGGAAAGGTAGTTTGCCACGTTGATCGCATTTTCTACACATTCATCCCTGTGACCTCCTTTAAAATTCTCAACTACGACAATGCTCACGGGTACTTCGAAAACATCGGACCAGAACCGCTGGGACGGCAGCAATAGGAAATGACGCGCTTTCACCATGATCTTGAACCGCCCAGAGATTGCACGTCCCGGTCGCATCTCGAGACGCATACAGTTGTCGGCATGCAAGAGGAGTTGAGTAATCGTCACCGCGCCCTCTTTCACGGAGTAGCCACCGCGGTCGGCCTTGAGATAGAAGCGCAATTTCGTCTCCTTGACCCAGTTGAACGTGCCGCCACTCGTGCAGAGCGTCGCTTCGATTACGCGTCCCAGTCCAGCACGTCAAACCGAAATATCGCTGATGTCAGCAACGCCATCCGCCGCACATGCCAGAACGGCCAGGCAGCACGCGAACAGAACCGCGCAAAAGTTCATCATGAATCCGAGTGAAAAAGCGGCGCAGACGAAGTAGCTCCGTGATATATCACGGAATAGGTATATATCATATACCTATAGGTATATGTACATTTGCGCTCCACGGCTAATGAATATATCATCGTCTAGCATAGTCACACAAACCTTTGCTGGACTTCGTGAGCTCTTGTGTTATACAATAAATAAGTCAGGTATTACTCGGCATCGACATTATGACGGGCATCATGGTCATAACTAGCATTACTTCTTCCGTTGAGACAAAAACAAGGCACTAACTAATGTAAAACTCTACTTTTTATGAGGCTTTTGTAGCCCTAATTGCAAACTAGGACCGCCAACTGAAGCGATTCTTCAACGAGTGCCACAGATCCTGCCACCAAGAGCGGGTAGGCGTTCCAACTGCTATGGCCGACTTTATCTCCGGCAGCAAAAAGTCATCTGGATTAGTTTGCTGGCGAATATATTGTACTGCGCGCCGCAGCTCCTTCTGCCACCCATCAATGTCCTTCTTAAGGTCGTTTAATGAACCTGAGAAACTATCGTCGAGCACAAAGTTGAACATTGAATATAGGAGCGATTCGGGACCCAGCTGTGGATTGTCGTTAATTGCATGCATGCAGTATCGTGCTTTGGCAATGTCAGTTTGTTCCACAATCGGCAACTTGTTGGCCATCAGGGCTCTTAGGAATATCTGAGTGTCACTCACACCAACCAGCCGTCCGCTGTCAACCAGGGCCTTGAGCCGGTCATTTGTGGATATATGCGAGAAGACGTGAATTTCAATTAGCCGATTTGTCTCCATGTTGCCGCGCATTGACCACTTTTCGCATCCGCTGGAAACGTGACACACTTGCTTCAAGAGCACACGGCCTTTGATCGTAAGGGGTTTCACTGGCTGCAATGATACAACACGGATGACTTCCGAGTTGTCCCAGCGCATCAGTGTGGTGAAAAATCGCTCTGCTGGCACATTCGTAGGCATATCCATGAAATAGGGAGCCGCGTCTTCTTGGTAGTACGCCGAAAGCACAATGTTTTCGAATGGCCTGTGCATTGCCGCATCCACGAAATCGGGAGGAAAGAATAGAGTCTTGCCCTTCCAGTCCCGGATATTCCCATTAAGTGAGCCTGCTTCAAGCTTTACGATTTTGGCCGGCTGAACGTTTGGTGGCACGTTGTTACTTCCGATTGAAACAACAACATCCACGTCGGCAAAATCTTTTTGTCTCGTGGAAACATGCTCGCGTGCTGGCAAATATTGTTTCACAACGTTTAAACTATCCAGCTCTTGCTGCAGCACATGATAATGCTGGAAATCGAGCGAATCTCCGACGACAAAAAATCTTAGTTCTGCTTCAGGATATTTTTTGCGAATGTACCTTACCGCGTTCATGGCATTGGCTGCATCGTCCAGCCGGCACTTGAAGCAATCTTCTTGAATGACTATGCTAAGCGGAATTGTCAAATGATGGTACCAAAATCGATGGGATGCGACAATTGGGTAATGCCGTGCCTTGACCAGCACGTCAAACGGACCGTAAACTGCTTTATGTGGCCGCATTACCAGCTGCAAACAGTTCTCCGCGTCCGAAAGGCGATCTACATCAACGGCGCCCTCCTTGATGGCATATTTACCACGATGGTCTCTGAGATAAAAACGTAATTTCTTGGTGACGATCCACTTGAAAGTTCCCGGGCTGACGCACAGCTTGGCCTCAATGATGCGGCCTAATCCGTCACGGCCGACAGAAACATCGCTGAGGCCCGTGCCATCTACGACGCAGACAAGTGCTGTCAGGACGCAGAAGTAAAATTTCAACGATTTCATAATTGAATGTAATAGATTAAAATGTGGCGCCAACAAGCAACGTGCGGATAATGGTCCAATCAAATCAGTTCAACTTCCCCTGAAGGCATTGCCCAAACGCGATGACGAGAGTCATATCCAGAGGTATTAATAACAGAGCGCTCAATACATCATCAGCCACGTCGCGCTCTGAGCCAGAGTACTTTGCATGCATCAATCAACCGAACCGAATACGTTTTCTAAACAAGAAGCCAATGAACACGAACAACTCTACAAATGTCTTTTCAAACACCCTTGAGCGGCTTGAGTCCGAGGGCCGCACGCATCTTATTGGTCTCGGCCACACTGAGCTCTTCGCGGGCACCTCCTCCTCCGCTACTGTCTGCACCTGGGTGTTCCGCTGCACCTTCATGCGAGTCTGTCGCGGTGTCACCGGGCTTTGACCGCGATGCACCGCCACCCTTCTTCTTCAATTTTAGCTTCAGTGACCGCGCTGGTGGACGAGGTGAAATGCTGTCACCGTTGGATGGCGCATGTGTATCATCTGGCTGGTAATCCATTTTCATCTCCTCATGCCCATGATTATCATCATTACTGCCACTGTCAGCATCGACATCAGCACCATCCAGCTCCTCGGAATCGTCCAGCAGGTGGGCCAGGGGGCTGACACGCGGCTCCAACTGACCGCCATCCTCGAGCAAATCGCGACGTGTCAACCGCGGCAGTGCAGTGTCACACACGCGCTCCTCGGTGAGCAGCCGATCCACCAGCACATCCATAAAAGTCAGCACCACCGAGCCGTCTGCACGGTACTCGCGCAACTTGCGCCCATCCTGCAATAAGGGTTCCAGGTGCCGATACACCACGGCTCCACCAAGCACCTGGCACCCGGCGAGACGCAGGTAGACGGCACCGAGCGCGCGCAGATACTTGAACTCGAACTGCCGCACATACTCCAGCACAATGTCCAGCGAGGGCCGCAGGTGGAGCAGCCGCAGCAGCAGACACAGGAACGGCGTGGGCGTGAAGCCGCTGGCGGCCGAGGCGACGCAGCCACCCACCGCGGCCGTCGACTCGTCGTACAGCCGGTCCATCAGACTGGCGGCGGTGAGTGAGTGGCAGTGCTGGCGCCAGTACAGGGTCTCGTAGGCGCGCTCACGGATAATCTTCTCCATTAGCAGCGGGCCCGCGCCGGCCAGTGGGCGTGTCAGCCACGCGCGTTCCGCCGCCTCCGGGCTGCCGTCGTCACCGTCACCACCATTGTCATCTGGCACGGGGATACGGTCCACGTTGTCTTCGTCGTCACTGAACTGCAGGCGGTACACGTCCTCCTCCTCCTCCTCATCCACTTGGTTGTCGGCGCCGATAGAATGCGCATTGGCCGTCGCGGTGGTGGCCATGATATTGTATCTATGTGGATTGTGGTGTACGTTGTTGTGCACTGTGTCTATCATGCAGCTATTGCATTTCCCCTGTGAACAAAAGTATTTATCTGCGAATAAAGATACGCTGGTCAGGTTTGTAGGTGCATGCATTGACTGCTTCTAATACAGGCACGTACATTTCGTATAATGTCGCTGCATAGTTAGCGTTAGCTAATCTGAAAAGCTTCCTATAGTTGGTGTGTAGTTCTTTCTCTATCCTCTGGGCCAACGAACCTCATCCATGTAATAAAGTCAACTAATTATCACTGCTTGTCCAGGTCAGGTTATTTGATGATGCATTTAGCGAATGGACGGCCGTAATACGCAGCATCAATGTTCATGTAGACAGAGAGGATTGCAAAGTGTTCCCTGTTCACGTACATGTATGCATTAGAATAGATTAGCACGTCAACCCCACAAAGAAGTCTTGTCAATAAGCTGAATACGTGCCATGCTATACTTCACTACTCCAACATATGTTTACGTGTACCGAGAAGTTTGCATCTATCTATTCTATACCGCTAAGAACAGTGCGAGCAACCTGACGAGCATTGTTGACACAGTCTGGCACACCGACGCCATCATAGCTGGCACCCGTGATGTGCATGCCGACTGGCAGTGCGCGGCGAATTCGCTTCACCAGTGCCGTATGACCGACATGGTGTTGCGGGAATGCACGGCCCTGCACCACCACATCCACCGCCGACACCGCGGCCATATCGGCGTCCGTCACGCCGCAGTAGTGCTGCAGTGCCCGCCGACCTATGACGTCCAGGTCATCACGACTGCATTCGGCCACACTGTCCCCGCCGATAATCACCGACACCAGCGAGCTGCCTGCCACCGGCAACCTGCTGGGGAAACAAAAGTGATCAAATACCACGCCGGTGACCGTGGGACGACCACTATTTGAGAGAGATGGCGGTGCCAGAAAGCCGACGGAAGGCTTCTGATGCCGAATTACTTGTCGACCGCTGAACGCATAGCCAACCACTGCCACTGAACGGAAGGGTATTTTCTGTAGCAGTGTGACGGCCGTTGAATCTGCTGGCAACAGTCTGGCCAGTGAATATGCCGGCAGTGTGCTTATCACAGTGTCGGCACAATGTTCCACTGCCGTGCCTTCAGCGCCACCTACACGCACCTGCACATCATAAGTAATGTTATAATATGTATTCTAATGCCACGTAAATACCTTGAAGCCACCGCCAGCCAACGGTGTAATGGCCGTGCACGGAGAATCACACTTGACATCAATGTCGGGCCGCTGTTTCAATGACGTGTAGAGGAGTCGAGGCAACTGCTCCGCGCCCTCTTTGAACGAAAACATGCTGCTGCTGTCCAGGAGCAGTTGGCGCAGTGTGATAGCCGCCGCATCATCTCCATCCAGATGGCCGACAGAAGAGGCAGGCGACGATTTAGCATTGAACCACTCGCGCACCGAACCAACTAGAATGGAGCGGTGTGTCTGCTCCAGGGACCACATTTGGGGGAACAGGGCGCGCATACTCCACCGCGCCGGGTCAGCACCGCCATATATGCCATGAACAAACGCCCCGATGAGCTGGCTGGCCACCGCGCTGCCAAAGCGCCTCCGAAAAAAGGCGTCCACCGACTCGTCATCATCATCATCATCATTAACATTATCAGTTGAATGCCTTCGCGGTGAAATCATGTCACGCACGAGAGCGGCGGGCAGAGAGCGTGTCAGTGGCGACAACAGCGCCCTCACCGGGTCACTGTGCACCGGGAGTACGCGGTCACTGTCGCGGTGCAGCAGATAGCGTGCCCTGCCCGCCGCCGACCCCTTGGGCACCGTAATCAGTAGTCCATTCTTGTCACCGCCATCCACAGCAATGCTCATGTGCCGCAACAGGTCCACAAAGGCATCCACGTTGCGCGGCCGCACCGACAGAGAGCGCGCACCCCGCTCAAACAGGAACCCGGTGCTGGGGTGTCGATGCGTCTGCATCCAGCCACCCAGCGCGCCACTCTGTTCCAACAGGCGCACATGCACCCGGGGACGGTTCCGTGATGCAGCCGTGAGAAAGTGCGCGGTGGACAGGCCGGAAATGCCGCCCCCAAGAACGATCACGCGGTGCATCTGGCTGGCTGGCATATTGATGTATTCAACAGATAAATATGTAATACTATATTCCGTGTGCCACATGCTACGTCGCGTCTTCAGCAAGCTGTCCAGCCAGGTGGACCCTACACCTCCACCGCGTCCAGCAGACAATGGCGCCACGGGTAATACGCCAGGAGCGGCGCAGCAAGACGACTCGTCCTACGTTGACCCTCGCCTCGGCTACTATGTGCCTCCCGGCAAGCGTAGATGCACCGATAGCAATGCCTACGCGACTGTCGATGCACCTGCACACTGTTCAGTCAGTCACGTCAATGTTGCTGCAACAGCTGGACTAACCATGCCATAGACGGAGTACCCCGGTACCACTATCGGCGTACTTGATGCGTTGCACAGGGGCTCAGTGCATTACGCACCAGCAGGCCGCAATGCCGTCCCATTGAATGTCGTGGAACATGGTACGGCGCATGATAATGACAAGCAGCTCTGTCACATCATGACGGCATGCAGAGGCGCCCTCTGGCCTGGTCCGCATTGAGGCACCGCAAGCCGAGCCGGTCCAAGACACTTTGGCGCTTGCTGGCCATGGAGAGAGTTGTACGTTTGCATGAAACATCTGTTCTTTGTGGTGTAATGCAGCTGCACAGCGGGAAATGTGCATTTGGAACTAGGCAATGGAATTGCCACCTGGCAGATTGAAGATGATACAGTCTGACAGTACACAGTGACTGCGGATGCGGTGATATGTTCCTCAGATATGGTACATGAGCTGGTCTTTACCCTTGTCAAAGGAATGACTTTCAAGTTGGAGCTAGAGGTGTATAATCACATCCAAGAGTACGCTCACTTGAAGGGCTTTTTGATTGCCCGCTGCATTGTTTGCCGCAACAAAAGCATTGTGATGGAAAATAATGAAGTGTTGGATGGCAAAGTCAAGGCGTTAATTGGCAATGATAATGCAGAAGGCAAAGGGTTGGTCCAATGGCGCAAGTTCAGGTGCCGTGCAGGTTGTAAACCTGGGAGCAATGCCAAATGGTCCATAAAAAGTAACTGGCCATTTCAGGTGAGTAAATTGTGTTATGTTCAGCAGAAGTAACATTTAGGTTTGCATTATGTACCAAGTATCTGCAGCACTCTATGTGATTACTTCTCTTGAAATTGGACACAATCATGACATGGTTTATCCCAACATTCCTCACCTGCTACCTGGTAATTGGATCATTTTTCTGGCTGTGCAGGACCAAATTGCCACTTGTTATAAAGCCAACTGCATTGTCCCACAAATCATGACAATTTTGAAGGGGGAGTTTCCAGTGAATGAGTGCCATTTCATCAAGAAAGAAGTATACAACTACATTGCAACACTGCAAGTGCGGCCAACTATGCCACAGGCCGTGGAACTGTTGATTGACTTCCAGACACAAAAGAATGCCAACCCCTTGTTTTATTATCAAGTACTTTCCATCGGGAACGTTTTGCAAGCTGCTTTCTGGTTGATGGGCAAGCAGTGTGAGTCACTGCATTGGTATGGTGATGCGGTTCTCTTTGATCCAACTTACAAAACCAACTTGCTTTCAATGCCACTTGCGCCGAGTGTTGGTATTGATGCTGATGGACATACAATTACGTTTGCTGCATGTTTGATGGCCATTGAAATGGCGGAAACTCTTTCCTGGGTAATGGGAAAAATTTGCAGCTCTGCACCTGTAACAAGGGCCAGGGGCTCCTTGTGTAACAATTCCAATTGTCAGTTGCCCATTCCCATGCAGTGCCAGCCAACTGCAACCCTGGTGTGCCGTGGGGCATTCTGGTATGATGCATATTGTGACTGTGTCAGGCAGGTATAAGTAGTACAGTTCACACAACAAACCTGCAGTCAACCTATATTATTCAACGTTGTCTGCAGGTTGGTTTGCACGTGCTACCCCTCCACTCACCTGCTGACTTTGTTGCAAAGGTATAACATTGCAACATTAATAAAGTATTATTCAACATTGTCTGCAGGTTGGTTTGCACATGCTACCCCTCCACTCACCAGCTGACTTTGTTGCAAAGGTTGGTTTGCACGTGCTACCCCTCCACTCACCCGCTGACTTTGTTGCAAAGTGCCTATAGCCTTTGCTATACCTTGTGCCATTGGTACCAGGTACAGAGAAGTGGCAAGCAGAGTGAGATCACAAACCTATAGGCTCAGCAGTTGATAATGAACATAGATCAACTGCTGGGCTTTCCAACTCCAATGCCATATTTATAGCCAATTTGGCATCCAACGCCTCCCCAGGGTTGGTGTCCAACACCTCCTCTCCCTGAGCACTTTCCGGTTGCCAATCTGTGGTTACTGGTGCAACAAAAGATTCCCAAACTGTTGGTACTGGATAAGTCATAATTTCATCATTGGTGCTAAGCTGACACGGAGTACAGCTCCATGTTACAACATTCCAATTGTAGGATCCAGGGGGATCTGCAGATAAGATACCTGGACAATGGGATTGATCAATAGACAAGTTACCAGTGATTTTATTGTGACTTGGCTGCCAGGCCTGGTGTCTGCCTGAAGAGGGTCCTTCCTGCCCCCAGGCTGGATCCTACACCAATTCTGACCCATTGGCATATGGGTAGTCAGATGTTGTTGAGGGGCACACAGAGATGTTGGTGAACTTCCATCAAACAGGCTCTCACCGAGAAGCCTTACTGGAGTCCAAACATCAGTTTTGTCGGGGAAGCTCCACACGCGGTTAAGGAAAAGCAATGTACCAAATCAGGGTGCCGGCGGTCAAGAAAATCCTACATGGACATGGACATCACGTCAATCAGCAAAATCCGTCTTGCTGTGCTGCCTTGCCATCACCTTGGCAGCCTCCATAAAGAAGCCCATCATTTTGCCATAGCAATCATGTCTGTTGCCAGCTGCCACGCCTGTAGGTCAGTTGGTGTTAGCGGCATTGTTTACTTACCTTCAGGCAAGCTGGTTATTACGTGTTCCAGTTACAGAGTAGTGGTGATGAGCCAGTATGCATGCAGGTAGAGTCGTGCATCCTGTTCCATACGGAATGCCGGGACTTGTAGAGGACTAGCCATGTCCTGGCCGCCAATTTATTTGTGAGCTGTGCGTGTTAAGACAAGTAGAGACAATGGGATACGTGACATACCTCCTTGAACGTGTTGTTGTCAGTGATTTGTCCAATTTGGGGAATGCGTAATTGCATTGTTGGGAACCGGAGCATGGATGGTTTGGTTGTTGGCAAAGTTGGTCTGCGGTGCCTGGCTGACATTGTAGGTTGGTACTACGGCAATGCCATGGCATCAATGACGGTGCCAGTGCCCTGCGCCATGGGTGCAGCATGGCACACCTGAGGCAGGAATGATATATCGTGTAACAGTACTGCATTGTACTCACCGGCAGACTCTGTGCTTGCTCACGGTCTTCAGTTCTCTATCAGTATCCAGAAATGGAGAGGACTGCGTGATTAGTCCATAGCTGGTACTGTCCGCCGACAGTGCATACCAGCATGATGCGGATCACATGGTGCCTGGCGGGCTCCTCATTGGGCACATGAGGACCTTGGCTGGACTTGCCAAAGCACTGCAGTACTTTGGACAGCATTAGAGTGTGGTAGACAGATGAGGCTAGCAAGATATCTATTGCACAACAACCGCTAAGTCCACTTAATTAATGGGGGGCCGGAGGTGCCTGGCAACCCCCAGGGGGCTGCAATTGTAATTCCCTTCTGTGATTACAAGCTCCAGGATCAATAAACGTTAAAAGTTGCAAAAGAAAGCTGTCATTGCTACATGATCATGGGATTGTCATATTATTGAAAAGCATGAAGTGCAACCCTAAGATAACACATCTCCTTACCGCATATGCACATGCATTTTGAGTTACATTCATTGCTACTTAACATGTACTTGCGCATAGGAGGGTTGCGACGTATGCATAATGCCAAATAGACACTTGCAATGAAAATGTGTGAAGCCAAGAGGGTCGGTCAATGCACAATTCACTACACCCTACAAAATATGCACTACCAAGACTACCTGCACGCCGCGCGATATGTAAGCATGAGCCAACATACATGCCATAATAAATATATATATGGACATCCATAAAGAGGAAATAGTGAACATCCACGTGAAACACCTCCATCATTCAAGCGGCAAATGGCCCAGCTAATGCTGACGGCCACGCTGGCCAATGAGGCCGTCTTCTTTGCCGGGGAGCGGTTTGCCTGCACATTCGAGTTCGCATATGGTCCCACAACTTCTGGTGTCGACTCGAGTCCCGCTGGCAGTGGTCACGGTAGCGTGGATGATGTGGCGGCGCATCGTGCACATGTGCTTCCTGCGCCGCGACAGCGTCCCACGGTCGCAGACGAGGATACCATAGCCGCCATGCCCGCGGTGACTACGGTGCGGCAGCTGCGTGAGAGCTGTCAGGCGTCGGCCGTATCGGGGCCGCTGGATGGTGCTGGTGGCCACGCGCATACAGTTAATGATGCTGATGCTGATGCTGATGACGATACTTCCGACGAGGCACGGCGAGCTGCGGCCCAGATGCTGTCTCCCGTGTCACCTATTGCACACTTGCTGCCACAACGGCGGCACGATGAAGTGTCCAAGAGTCCGGAACTTGCCGTGGACACTGTGGCTGCCACACTGCCCCGCAACTCTGTTCAAGAGACTACCAAGGACGAAGAAGAAGAGGAAGCCGTACTTATTAAAGCCGGCGATGTGCAGCGAAGACTTCAGCAACAGGAAAGCGGACTATCAGATGCCTTGCACACAGCTGGCAGCGATGTGCAGGCGGCCACACCGCATCCACTGGAGCCGGCTAGTGGCGGCGGTGGCGGCGGTGGAATGTTTGGCTGGCTGTGGCCGTTCAGCGGTTCATCACATGCAACTCATGCGGCTCCAGTGCAAAGTGTGGCCAGTCTCCCGTCGCTGGAGACTTTGACGTTCCCCACTGCGCCCAAAGAGCCGCCTGCCAGCACCGCCAAACAACATCCCGATATTACCGACGAAGAGGATCAGATGGCCGTGCGGCGTCTCCAGCTGCGGCGCGCGGCCGCAAAGCGTTTGGCCAGCTCAGGCTCAACGGAGGAACAGCGGTCGCCCGTGTCTCATCCCATTGTCGAACCCGCGGCGCAGCAGATCCAAGTGTCGTCCAATGTAACTGATGGTGCAGCAGCAGCAGCAGTGGAAAATACAGCGCAGCCGACATCAGCTACTCGGTCAATGTCCACATCCACTCGTTCCGACAGCATATCGGCTGCCATTGTTAATGCCAGCGACCTTGTGCACAGTGTGGATGAGGTTTCTGATATCCATCATATGCGTACTCGGCGTGGTAGCAGTGCGGCGGAGTCCATAATTTCCACTCAAGTTGTTGATGCACCCGTCTCAAAGCCGCCTCCGCTTTCACTGCCTTCCTCCAAGGAGTCGTTGGTCCTGGCCTTTGTTCAGGTTAGGGATGCTTGCTATAAATATTATACTCCGTGACACTTCCTCTACTGTTTCTTCTTGTGTTGCTGTATTGAAGTCTTGACTGACCATTCGTAGGCCATTGGGTATATACACGTGGATGGAACGTGGGTGAATTTGCCATCAGACGTGGTTGCCACCAAAAAACACTTTGCCGCTGGCGGTGGAGGCCTCTCGTTGGCCGACGTGCACCAGTCTTTGCGCGGCAAGTGATTTTATTGCAGCCTTGCATCCTTCTAACATTACCTGTAGACTCCAAGGCCCTGCCGCTTCTGCTTACGTCGCCATCAATTCTTTTCGGCAACTTGGAGCTGGCCATTGGTGATCGGCGCACATGTGAGCTACTACTATTTACTTAAGATGTCTTGTTAATAGTTCAAGTCGGCTTCGAGTTCATCTTGCCGCCGACGCTACCGCCGACCTATCGTGGTCGCGCTATGCGGGTGGCATACAAACTGGTAGTCGGAATACAAAAGACGATCTATGACAAACCGTTTCTACTCCAGATGCCCTTCCGAGTATTCAACAGTGTTGGCGGTGCGTTAGTATTATCAAATTCATCAAGATAAACGCCATATAATCTCACTGCACAGACGACGGCTCGCTGCAGGAATATTCATGGAACACGCCGCACAATGTGGCGCGGGAGGAATCGCTTGTGTGGGCCGACCAGATCAACGGCCATCGACACCGAAATGCGCAGCAGTCAGGCAGCAGTTCCGGAACGCCTCGTCCGTCTACGGGGACCGGCGGTAGCGGCAACAGCAAGTCGGTCCAGCCAGACCAGCTCCGCGACGTCCTGGACCGAATCCGGAATCGGGGCGACTTCAAGCAGCAACACCGGCAACAGCGTAGCGACGATGCCAACTTGCTCGACACTCTACTCACCACCGCCACGCCGATGCTGCTCTCCAATACGTCAGCAGCTCAACCTTCTCAAGACATCAGCCGCGGTCGAACACTGCACTCCATCGAACAGTTGTGGCAGCGTGCTAGCAAGAGTATGTGTTGACGAGTGTACCTCTTTACATTCATAATTAGAGTCGTTTGATGTGTGCAAGAACGAAGCATTCATTGTCCAGCTACGACTACACAGGTCCCTGGTACGATTGGGCGACACAGTTACGGGCACCCTGGACTTTTCTCGCGCGGCACTGCCGTGCTGTCAAGTGGCCGTGCGGCTGGAGCACGTGGAATCCATCGAAGAGTCCAGCTGTGCCCGGCCACACACCGCAACGCCCCCATCACCACCACCTCCCGCTGCTGCCCATCACGTTCGCAAACACAACCGAACAGTCACCACGCACCGCCGGGTGTGGGCCGAGTGGCACGAGATGGTGGTCAGCACACGGTCAAGTCACTTTACGCTGTGTGTGCCGGCGGCCGCTCCACCGACATTCAGCACCACGGCACTGCACAGCGAGTGGCAGCTGCGCGTCGAATTTGTCACTCTGGCGTCGGAAAAGGATGCACTGTATGTGTCTGGCAATGCGTTGACTGCACCAGTCGTGCAGCAGGTAGTTGTGACCACCGATGGCGACCAACCGGAACAACCGGAAGATATCGGCGATACTCAACGCAAAACGTTGCCGCAGCAGAATATCATTAGCCAAGTGTACAGCGTGCAGGCCCGGTCAGAGGTCCGGGTGGACAAGTTTGACTGTGTGGTGCCACTGAAAGTGCTACCCACCGACTGGGAGAGTGGTCGGATCTATCGCGCCAAACAGCGGTTCGGCATGGTGACTGCCTGAGATCGTCAATATAATGATGTTCAAAATTGTGCCAATGAAGGAGCTCATGAGCATTGTCTATCACTGAATATGGATGGTAGTGGTGCTCCACACATCTCACACAGGGCCGCAACCTGGATAACTTCAGCTTCGGCTCGTCCGGAGAAGGGCGCGTTATCCAGGCAGGTCGCTGAGTATTACGTCTGCATACTGAGGATCTGCAAAAGTCGCTGCGGCGAATTCTCGATTCCGAATGTTGTCGGCAAACTGCAGCTGGGAAACACCGTCGCACACTCATAAGAGGCGCCTTGGTCTGAATTTAGGCTCATTGCCAGCGGCCAAGTGCAGATTAGAAGTGAGAGAGTAGCTCGCTATCTAGATCCACGCCGCATCAAATCACAATATGTGTCATATGGCAGCCGCACGGCCGAGTCACGCGGCGATGATGGGCACCTTATGGCAAGCAAATGGCAGATAGATCAGTATCTGCATCTGTCGAAAATGTGCACGCGCGTTGATGCGCCGCTGAAAGGTTTGTGCGGCTGATATTCACGCTTATTCACGCACATATATCTACACACACGCCTGCATACACAATGCTGTATTACTTGTCGTAACGTGGTGTGCAGCAAACCTGGCAGGTGGCGCTGCAGGCACGTGCATAAAGTGCAAATGCGCCACGGCCACCACGCGAATCCGCCACGCCGACTACTGCACGCATGTATCACTGTATGGTGATATATATTGCACTGCTGATGGTGTACCTAGTGAGTGCTTTCTGGTGGCGGCGTTCGACAAGTTCCGGCAAGAGATGGGCCGGCTGGTGTGTCTGCCGGCTGACCGGGTGCTGGTGGCGTGTAGCGGCGGCAAATCCTCTCGTGCCATGCTGGACATGCTGATTACATATCGTGGGGCCATGCGTGGCGGCGGCGATGGCACAACATCGGCGCGTGGCCGACTCAATGCGATAGTTGTGGCGCATGTGGTCGGCGACGGTGATTGCGCCACGGGTGATGACTGCGCCGTGGACGCGTTGACTGTGGCGTGCAGCAAGTACGGAGTGCCTTTAACTGTGCAGCCCATCAGCTATGGCATTGGACAACAAGGAGACGGAGATGAATTGGCTGCTACTGCGGGCCGTGGCGATCCGTGCGGTGTGCAGAGCGCTCTTAGTGCGCTAATTGATGGCAAGTCCGCTCTGAGTCCCGATTCTCGGCACGACCTGCAGCGTGCAATGCGCACTAGATGTCTGGTGCGCATGGCGCGGGACAATGGCTGCAGTGTGGTACTGACTGGCGAGAACTCTACACGCATTGCCGTACACACGCTGGCTGCCACGTGCAAGGGGCGCGGCTACTCGCTGGCCGCTGATATTGCCAGCGAGTGCCCCGCCCCGTCAGACAGACAAGGTAAGTGTAATTATAGCATGTCTATCTGCATTGCATCTGACGCATGCAGCGCTGTCTGATGTGATCATTGCGCGGCCCATGAAGACTCTGCTGGCCACGGAGTTGCAACTGTTTCTCCGGTACAAGGGCATTGAGTTTATCGCATCGGCTGAGGAGGGCACCGCTCTACCCGGCAGCATTGCGCGCCTTACAGCTGGTGTGTGCTTCGTTATTTGCGTCATACATGTCACGATTTTGATATCGCAGATTTCATCAATGGTCTGGAGGCGGACTTCCCGTCCACGGCGAGCACCGTGTGTCGCACGGTAAACAAACTGGCCGCGCCAAATATTACACACACCTCACCGCCTCTGCTATGCCAAGTGTGCCTGACCGCTATTCCACCTGGCGCCAGCGACTGGAAGGCCCGGGTCACGGTGGGTGGTGTAAGTGATGCCGATCCGTCAGCGGCACTCTCTGATTTGCCACTATGTTTCTCGTGCGAGTATCTGCGCGGTGACGTGTCTAGCGCGTCTCAGCTCGCAGCTACATTACCGCAATAGACCTGCAATAGATCTATATGCTGGCTGTGAACAACTGCGCTAACCGTATGTCAAAGAGAACATTTTCACATGTCTTGTAGCTAGTCGGGGATGGAGCTGTGCAAGTTTCATGCATCCCGGCAGTCAACAAACTTCCAGAATGCACAGACTACGTATGCACCAGTACGTATACACCGGTAAGATAACACAGAAAAACACTGTAGTAGCATTTCATCTGGTGACCAATAATAGGGCGCAAAATACACAAGATGAGCATGCACACTTGAAATAGCCAATCGGAAGGCGCAAGATGCACTGTAGAGCCCCGTCAATAACGCTATTGGTCAGCAGGCCACAGGAGAACAGTCGCGTGCTCGTGTGCTCGCTGCTATAAAAGCTGGTCACGGCGCAGCTTTTCTTCGTCGCTTTCAGCACAAATATTCAATTCATCTTGGTATTCTAAGCTTCTCTTCTAGATTTCTTCTACTACTCCTCTTCACTTATTTTGAGCTTTCCACTGCCATTGCATCATGAAGTCATGGATTGTTGTCGGTGCCATTCTCGGGTTCGTCTCCCTTGGCGTGCAGCCTGCCGAGTAAGTCAAGTCATGCTATAATTGTACTGTATAACTTTAAGTGCAATGTTTGGCGGCATACGTCGCTTGTGGCGCCACGTTCGCAAGCCGTTCCGCGGCGTTTGGTACTACCCAACTGATTTCATCGCGGGTAAAGCGGCTACTGCCATCGTTTGTTACCGTGGCGGGTATGTATGCAGTCAATATTTATTGCATACTGATCATCATGCAGATTATACTCGGAGGTGACTGGAGAGCGCCACCTAGTCTTGATCGGCAAAGAGGACGTCGCGATGGCTAGCGAACCAACTGTTTCGAATGCGAAAGATGATGAGCCCTTCGTTATTGACTTTGCCAATGAAAAGGCGCGCAAGAGCTACGAGAAATACGCGAAAAAGCACCAGTGCGATATCTTCAAGTTTACATTGAATGCCCGCATTACCAAGGCGATCAAAAAGAATCGATTTCGCCTAATGGTGGCAAATGGAAATGGCGGTGCTATTAGCATCAGCAAGAAATTGAAGCTTTTTGATGCGGATCAGAGCGATTCGGCGGATAGCGGTGCGGCTGGCAGTGCTCCAGCTGTTACATCGTCTTCGAGCAAAAATGTTGGTGAAGCCGAAATCAGTGAAGCAGATTCTATGTGGAACAACAAAGCATGGTGGGCTCAAGGTATTCCAGATGGCGTGTCCAATCCAGTAGAGGCATTCAAGGAAAATTCGCCGAATTACAGACAATGTGTCAAACGCAACTGGGAAATCGTTGCGCTGATGAAAAAAAAAATATCATTGTTTCGGCAGGGACAAGAACATGACTACTTTCCTCTTGACTTGCATGCGAAAATGGAAGTATTGTATCAGCGATTGCCTTTCTGCTATGACGACGCAATTTTTCGCGAAGTTACGGATTTAACGAACGTAAAAGACGGAATGATGCACGAGTGGTCGGGCGAGATTCCTAGTGTGCTCTCAAACTCTAACGTGCCAATTCGCCGTAATGATTAAACATAGGAGATGGAATGGTTTTTAAAAGTCATTTCGGTCTATTGAAACCTAATACATTGAACTTGAACTTGAACTTGAACTACCTGAAGCTCATGCCTTCCAACGTTAATGTCGATGCCAATTTTTGATGTTGTAATATCTAATGGATATGTCTATATGACGTGCCGATTAATTGCCAAAGCACAAGGCTCCAGATTATGGTGTAGCAAATAATTTAAGTTGAGTAAAATGACAAACCGCTTCTATAGATTAATCATATGTATCAGCAAATTCTATGGTAGGCAGCATATTTTGCATAGTATATGAGCAACTTAACTCGCCACCTTGCAAGCTCCGCCGTGCACGATTTTATCATCTTGCAGTACAGGTGCTGAAAATCGTAGAACGAATGCTATTTTAATTTTACTTGCTGTAAAAGATGCAGCACATCGTACAACGCTAAAGCAAAAATGGTAGGTAGAGCTTGAATAAGTTATTGATCTATTTTTCGCATGGTTTTGGTGATGATGGCTCGCTCACTTTGATTGCAGCGCAAGATAATAATCGAATCGAAGTGAGCAATGCGCGAAATTTCATGCGCGCCAAAGCCATAGCATTACGCCAACAACTGAATAATGTGACTGCAACTGCAAGCGTGGACCACAAGCGCGATTCAATCGTGGTGAGGCTGTGTCAACAGCCACTAACGGTGCACGATTCTTCTAATTTGACAACTCAGCGCGCGATGAAGAAGTGCGACTTTATCAGTGATGCAACTTTGCAAAGCTACGCTCAGCGACAGCTGAAAGAGATTCGATCCAAGCTGTAGCTGTCTGTCGCATTATGATGACATTGAGCTGAACGTCATTGGAGAAGAAGCTGCGGCCTTACATCCACGATCAAATGTAGCATCTATATTGGCACCGCATTGCGCCACCAGATCAATACGTTCAAAGCAGAACACATCATCCATTGACGTCATTCCGCATCCAAGTGTGGCACTTAAGGGTAGGTTTTTAAAGACGGAAACGGAATGCGAGAACTTTGGGACATTTATTGGTGGGAAGATCTTCGCGGTCATCAGTTAACGTAATGTATGACGATGATGTTACAGCGCCGCCTTACGCATATTACGGAATGCCACGTGACTGATACGGCTAATACTTTGCACAGAACAGAATTGGCTCTGTGCTAACTGGGACGTATCTGGTGTGGATAATCGGGGTACTCCGTCTATAGCATGGTTAGTCAGTCTGTCGCAGCAACATTGACGTGACTGACTGAACAGTGTGCAGGTGCATCGACAGTCGCGTAGGCATTGCTATCGGTGCATCTACGCTTGCCGGGAGGCACATAGTACCCGAGGCGAGGGTCGACGTAGGACAAGTCGTCTTGCTGCGCCGCCTGGCGTATTACCCGTGGCGCCATTGTCTGCTGGACGCGGTGGAGGTGTAGGGTCCACCTGGCTGGACAGCTTGCTCAAGATGCGACGTAGCATGTGGCGAACGGAATATAGTACACAGTACAGAGAAAGAAGCAAGTTTATTGTGTGCCGGCATTGCCGTCTGTGGGACTTAGCGTTGTTTGCGATTGCAAAGAGCGCAGAATTGCCCAACTGCGCTCTGTTTGCAGGAGCGCTAAAAAGTTGGGTCCATCATTTTGGATATAATCTTGTAACATCAAGATTTAGAAGACGCGATGATATCAATCGCCCTAGTGCAAAGGCGTGCACAAATTTGGCCGAGCCATCTGAACTTGAGCCTACCACATCGTTGCAATTCGTTTCGCAAAAAAAGCACACAGAATAAAGTATTACATATGTATGTTGCAGCAAAAATGTGCAACAATTATGCATAATATA
Source organism: Aphelidium insulamus (assembly GCA_036784855.1). Classification (NCBI taxonomy): domain Eukaryota; kingdom Fungi; phylum Aphelidiomycota; class Aphelidea; family Aphelidiaceae; genus Aphelidium; species Aphelidium insulamus. Next base: position 83,462 of record JAZDSV010000040.1, read on the forward strand.
CGATGTTATTTACCATTAAATTGACTGCGCCTATATCATGAAACGCAGTCATTGTAACGAAGTATGGAAGATGTCAATATATTTATGTCAGCATGAGACTAAAGTCATCAAAGAACACTGACCCGCGATAAGCAACCATCTGACCATATACTCGAATGGACTGCACCACAGCGGCAGGTGCAACGCAAACAGAAAATGAGCGCACCTGCCAGCCTGGGCTTGAACTGTCGAAATCTTGGTAAGAGTGCCATGTGGGCAGAGACAATCCCTTGAACTGTATCCGGAGCCCTGCACGCCATTCTATCGGCCCTCCGTAGAACCGTTCCACTTTGGACCAGGCTGCCAGTGAGATGTGTCGCGGTCCGGAATGTACGTCTTTATGCACTGTATTCCACCGTGATAGTGCGGCAAACGCCAGTTCACCGCTGTCTTGCACCGTCTGCGACAGCATAGAGTTGGTGGGACGTTTCTTATTGTAACCACGTGTTGGTATGCTGAGCCGGCCAACGTAATTGCCTGAATGCAGTCGGCTGTTGTTGCGCACAATGTGAAAATGTGTATCCAGTTCAGCGCGCCATGCGAAATGTCCACTCTCGAATCCAGCATTGCGCAGCAGTCCTCTAGCTACCAGGAACAGAGATTAACAAATGCTAAATGATACATATTGCTAATTACCCGCACGTCTAGTTTTTGTGACTAGCTTGATACGCCGTCCAGACTTTTCATAATCAAAGCCATTGCCAGCGTATACGGCAAACCAATATTGCGTTTCAGGCTCAACGTCGCGCACAGTGATTACAGTGTCCGTGTGGCCCAGACCGTCTCCTCCATTAACAGTATGGTAACTGACGTCATCCGTGCTCCACATCACGTGAAATGCTCGTGCACAGCTACAACCGTGCCACTCCAGCACCAGAGAGTTGGCACGAACTTGCTCCGCTCGCAGACATGTTATCGCTTGCGGCACTATGTTTTAAGTTGTAAAATGAATGAGAATGAAAACCAACGCCACACTTACAGACAAGGTCCATCATGATACGACCAAATGAGACAAGGCGCACAAGGTTGTGTTTGCGCAACGAGTCACGCCAAAAATCATACACCCGATTGCGGAACGTGTCGTACGCGGTGCGCCTGAGCCAGTGCGGCACCTGATCGTGTGTGAACTCCACCGACGGACAAGTGGCCACCCGGACCCCCAGCGCTTTGGCGCGCAGGAAGAAATCCTCATGCTCGCCCAGCTTCAACGACTCGTCCCAGCGCAGCCGTGATCGGAACAGTGCCGTGCGTGCCAGAAAAATATTCGGCACAAAGTCCACCAGATGGCAGCCGTGTGCCGAGCCGTAACTACCCGGCTCCAGGTGCAGCACTCGGTTGGATGAAGATATACGCATCAGCCCGCAGAAATCCAACTGAAACTTTTGCTCATCCGCCGGGTTCTTGGCGGCCGCAATGTCAATGTCGCCAGACTCGAGAGCGTGCACCAAGTCACCCAGCGCGCTGGCGTCCGTAAACAGAAAATCATCGTCCAGGGTGAGAAAGTATTCAGTCTGCACACGGTCCACCATGCGATTCCGACCGGCGCTCAGACCCACATCGTACGGCAGCGGCATGAAGGTAAAGTCCTTGTAGTCGCCGGCGGCACGCTGAATGTCGGCCGCATCATCCGACACCAGGATGCGGGTGCGTGGGTACAGCTGCCGCATACTGCGCACCAGTGCAAACACCTTTTCCATCCGGCCAAACGTCTTGACAATCACCGTGACCAGCGCGGCGGTGTTGTAGACGGCAATGCTGTGCCGTATGGTGTGCATCTCCTTCTGTGTTCCCCCTTGTGAGACTTTGGCAGTGACAGAGATGGTGTCGCGTGCATCGGTGGCATTCAGTCGCACCACAACTCGGGTCAATTGTTCGTTGATTTGGGCCGCACTTGTTGCCTCCAACGTTAAGCTGTGGTAGAACTCTTGCTTATCATCACCGGCGGCCAAGCGCAAGGCGGCCACAGATTTCTGGCAAGTCAGTTGCATTTGAATCCGGGTGACCGCGCAGTGCGGCGACTGCACGAACCGAATGTCGGGCAGCGAACGTTGCCACCTGTCGGACATCTCAAAGTGATCCGTGCCGTGCAACTGAAAGCACTTTTCAAGAGAGTCATCAATCTCGGAAGAGTCTGCCCCAACAGAGATGTCAGTGTTCAATGTGTCCAGGCCGACGGAACCCACGGCATCAGCACCCAACACCACCTGTAATCGGTCAAGAGCAGCGCGTAGAATACTGTCGGGATGCACGGAGAGCTGCCGGGTTCGGTGGCCGTAAAAGTGGAGCGACACAGAGCGGCGCCGTAGTAGCTCCAACTTGGCACCCGAATCCGGAGTGCCGGCGAGAAGATGCGGTGCCTGCAGGTACGTGTACGGGTAGAAGGCACGCGCGTCCAGCACCGCAACTGCCGACTGTTCTTGGCGACTGAGCGCCAAATAGGCCTTGGTCACGGCTTGCGGGCCGACCGCATTGAACACCGATGCATTGTACGCGGTCACATTGCGGAACCCAATGTCAAGCGCGCGCTTGACAAGCGGAGACCCGGCCGCAGCACCCATCAGCCCCGGTGCCAGGTAGGCGTCGCCACCCGGCAGACACCACGCACAAGTCCCATTGGCGCCCGAGCTATCCTTGCCAACGAAAGCTGTCGAGCCAGAGTCCATTAGACGGTCCACCCGCTGTAAGAGCAGGGCGTCAAAATCGCTGTAGATGCCGCCGTGGCGGTATAGCACGCAGAAGCGCACGAAATCCGTCACGTGCGAGTAGTAGTACGGACCGCGCCGCCACTCATCCAGCCGCTCTGTCCACACATTGTCGCTCTGGGCGCCAGACGCCAGACAGTCGGCACCCATCGCACGCAACACCTGGTCCGTCAACCGCTGCACCGACACCGTGTACCCCAGCCGCGTGTACGCCTGAAAGTAGTCCAGTGGCAACTGGGTGGCGTAGACTGTGATCGTGGCGTCGGGGTGGTGGTACAAATAGGTGTCGATTACGCGCAAGTTCCGCTCACGCATGGTATCCGGTGCCGTGGTCCACACCAGATGCACCCGCACCGCCCGCCTGACCACCTCCTTGTCGGCCAGCGGGACGCCCTGACTGACAGTGCTGTTGCTGGCCATGCCTGTCACTGCGCATGTCACTGTGTCAGCATGTCAAGTAAGGTTCACACACACACACGCACCTGCAGTGTCCAGCCGGCTAAACAGGTGCAGCACCAGCACTGTGGCCAGCGCACATGCCAGTAGCAGTAGCAGCACAGTGTGCACACTGCTCAGCACCCGCGTCTGCAGCAGGTGCTGTTTGGACCTGGCTGACACAGCCGGTGGGTGCAGTATTCGGCGGTACTGTTCTGCAGCTGCCGCTGACCGCGCTGCCGCCTGCTCGTCCATGATGGCTATCCAGGTGGATGTAAGTGGATGTGTCAGTGGGAAGCTATGTATGTGTGTGCGGCAAAGACAAGCACAACCGGCTGGCAGCGCACAAACATCTCCACCAGAGCTCTTCAACTGTTTGTTCGCCGCATTCCACGCTCCAATGCTGTTCTGTTCACATATTCAATGCATTGTACAGTGCTGCGTACACATTGTAGGTGAATATGGTTGTACGTTCTATTATTGTGTGTGCAGTCTTAATGGACTCCATATTTTTATGTTCAGAGGCCTGTGTAACTAACAGCTGGCAATACTGATATAAAAGCTGGCATATGTATTATTATTATTGTTAGTTGCACTTGTATTGACATTGCAATTCGTCACATATACAGTGTATATGTGTTACACATATATATATATATAATATATATATTGTTATAAATATATATATATATATAATATATAATATATACACACAAACAGCCAGCAAGTGAATAATCACTGTACATACATACATATATATCAACTCAATAATGCCACCGAGAAGCAGGCAGCAAGCACAGCTGCAGACTCCATCCGCGTCCAACCGGCAGCGTCAGGCACGCCGCCCGGGATGGGATGACACTGTGCAGGACCTGAGCAAGCTTCGACTCACGCCCAAGGAACAGGCATGTGCACTGTGCATTTACAAGACTGATCATTATGCACCATTATAGAGACACCGACGCCAACTGCAGGAGCAGTACCGGCCACACGTACTGGGCGCCAGCAATGCCAGTGACGGCGACGCCGACCATGCCGATATCTCGCCCAACTGTCACAGCAGGGACAAGGAGAACACCCGTCCAGAGCCTCCATCGCCCGCCGCACTGCTCTCCTCGCCGTCCGAATGGAAGCAGCAAATGGTGGCCCGACTGGCGGCCGAGTTGAAGGATGGTCCGGCAGCCAGCACCGCCGATAATCGCGTGGCCACAAAGAGCGTGATCAGTCTGGATGCCGAGATTGCACAGTTCCGTGGACAGTCCGGTACTGCTCCATCCAAGCCACCACCCGCAACGACCTCGTCACACAGTCAACCCAGAAAGCATGTCGGTATCCGCACTGAACACCAACTACGCGTGGCATCATCGGGAGATGCGCAGTTGGTGTCTCAGCTTGCCGCGGGCATTGACGCACTCGCCGTGGCGATGGATGTGGAGAGAGAGACTGATCTATCTACTGTGTCAGACAGCCATGCACCCATGGACTCGTTCAGCAAGTCCATGCAACATCTGACACGCCTCACACGCCACCTCACTGACTATGTGACCAAGGTATGTCACAGTTATACATGCATAGATACATGCATAAAATATATACTTTAATACCGCTGCAGTTGGAGGTGGAACGCGAGATAGAGCGGCACGAGAGGGAAAAGTTGCGTGCCGAGTGTCACACGCTGCGCACCCAACTTGCCAGTCTGGTGGGCGACGTGGAAGAGTGCGTGGGCAATCAGATCAGGGTGGAGGAGGCGTGGCACAGCACCGGCGCCGAGTGCGGCACACTGCGCGCCGAGGTGAAGCGGGTGGCGGCGGCTGTCACGGACTGGCACGACAGTGAACGCGCGGCATTGGCCCGTGAGACCACGCGTGACATTCTCTTTGCCACTCGCGCCGTCGATCTGCAACAGTGATCTGTGTGCTTTGAAGTAGTGATTTGACTCTTACAGATTACATATGCCCGTAGCTGTTATATATATATATTGTTATATATATGTATATCTATATATATAGCCAGCCCTGTAAATGTAGCCCTGCTGAACACACGCCGTTAAACGTCAAGGCGCCGTTCATTGACGCTTGTCCATTGACAGGCACCCACATTAGGCAGTGTTGCATACCAGTGTGCTCAAAGCTGTCATGTCTCCTTCTCTTCAACCCTTTATCATACCCTCTCATACATATATATATATATATATATATATATATTGTATGCAAGCTCCATAAACAACCAAACATATTGTATGCAAGCACGCAATACACAAGAAGTTGAAGGTGCAGGGGAAATCATCATTGCATTGAATTCATCACAACAACAATGAACAATGAAATGGAGTCGGGTGGTGGTGCCAGACGCCAGGTGGACAGCCATGTGCGGCGACTGGAGCGTGGGGTTTACGACGCGGCGTCACGTAAGCGGCTAGTGGCGCAGCATTGGCCCGCGGTGATACGGAGCTACCTGCGTGTGGGCTGTTCCAGCGATGCACGGCGCTTCCTGGATGAACTGGCTGCCGTGGCACCGCCTCGCGACAAAGATGCTGGCCAGCTCGAATTCCTGACTGGTCTGGTGTGCCACGCCGAGGGACGCTTACTGGATGCGTATGGACACTTGAACACGGCTCTACAGGTCACTGATCGCCATGATGTACGGCATGGAGACATTGCCGTGGAGAGTGAGTGTCCCTGCCCGTTACAACTTTCTGCAAATGTATCTCACTCACTATCGTGTAGTGGGGCGTGTATGCGTGCAACTATGCCGTCCGCCTCTGTCAGATTTCCGTTCGGCCTGCAATGGCCTTGATGCACTGTCGAGGTGAGTGAGCTGATTGCTGTCCCTGGTGATGTTTCAACTTACGTATTGCTGGTAGGCTTGTAGTATTCAGTGGTGGAAAGGTTAATCAGCGAGTATTGGCAGTTTTGGCCGAGCTGTACACGGCATTGTTGGAAAGCAACTGCCGTCCTCTCAGGACGCTGGAATTGACTTGGAATGTACTGTCTAGTGAGAACAACACTGTCTACACCTGCGCGGACCTGGTCATTGCCATGCTGAAATTTCTGGTCAAAGGTGGTATAGACTATCACGCAGGGTTTGTGGTGCAATTAATGTAATTTCCTTATTCATCTGTTGTAGGGTGTGGCAAGTTATTAGCGCAAATCGTTACGTGTACAGCGACTCTATGCATTGGAATCAAGAGGTGCTGACTCTGCTATCTACGCTCCAACTTTCACTGGCATCGAGCAAAGCATGTATTGATGCCGAAGATTTTCTGTTCTTTTCAGATTGTGCCGTTTCCGCTGCACTAGATTGCCAACCATTGTAAGTGTAAACATGTATAGCAGTGATGTATTGTAGGTATGACCATTCAGTAATGTTGTACAGCAGTCTCAATTCAGCGCAAGATCTGGTCAACAAACTTCAGGACACACTTGATAGATACCGTGCCCCGACCGCGCCACGCGAGCACTGGGAGCAAACTCGACTCGAGTATTTGGCTCGACAGATGTTTTACACCGCCAAGCTGCAACTACATCTGCTAAGTAGTACTGACACCGACGAGTCGAGAATGATGGTGAATGGTGCCATTGAGTCGCTCATAATGTCCCTCTCAAGTACGTATTTAGTATAGATTCATCATTATTTGTCATCTATAAACAGAACGGTCCGAGACTGGGGATGTGTTGTTCATGTTGGGTCGTGACCAACGATTAAGCCAGTCCTACTATCTGCTACTCGGTGTAGTTGCTTGCTTTGATGGTCAGTGGTTACAGTACCGGTCCGAAACCGGGGTTGTTGATGATGCGCCGTTCCGTTTTATTACCGTGGATGAAGTACTGCATCGCGCATCGCGAGACTACCCAGATATCGTCGCTGATGTTCTTCAATCGATGCGTCCAGTAATTAGCGAATGCGATGATTGTCTTGTATTCGATATGTGGGATTTGAAGCGGTAAATTATTGCGGTCTTATTACTTGATTTATAAATGCATAACTACCACCCATCACAGTGTAGTCGAAGTTTCTCGTTGGAGTTGCACTTCTGATACACAACTTGACCGCTTGCGACGGATTTTCCCATCCATCAACAGATATCCAATTGTGTCGGTGCGTTCCATGAGCCAATTCTGTACTCACCTTATGTCTTCTCGTAGGGGGATCAGTCTTTAGCTCAGGCACGGCCAGTGCTTACTCTGGCCGACGTCGAAGCCTTCTTGTTGCTCACTCAGCTTTCATTGGCTTTAAATGTCGCGAAGCACAACAATGACGGCAAAGTCAAGTCCAGTTGCCCGTTGTCGGATATTTTGTTTGCTCAGCCAGCTCCATTGTTTCGACGATTCTGGCATACGATTCTATATCGCCATGGCTCAAAGGTTTGCTGACCATCTTATAATCACATTATAAAACTTCGTAGTCTCTGGTGAAGCGCAAGCGGTTCGCAGGTGAGATTATGACAATTGCGGAGGTGCAGAACTGCTTGCACGAAATTCGGGGCACTTTTTCGTTTCCAGAGCCGCTGCGTTATCTGTACTTGGCATTGGGACAAATCTTTGAAGCTGCGACCAAGAGTGGCGTCGTCGATCGTTCGCTTGAAGCTGCACATTACACTGGGCTGTTTGCTGCCAAGTCACGCAACCAGGAGTTCCCTACTAGTGCCGGCACTGAATGTCTGTTTGATGCATCGATGCCCTGGCAGCAGCTGGTTAGGGAAGAAGCCAATCGAGATTATCTCGCATTGAAGAAATCTAGCGAGTCTCGGAATAGGATCATGTCAGATTCGACAAAGGAGCTCACTGAGACCGACCCAGCATTGGACGATGGTTATCAAGTAGACCCACAAAAACATTCCCGGCGTCGCCGCAGGCAGCTTGAGGAACTGGCCGGGCTGCGAGTTGACCAACATTACAATGGGCCATCAGCAGAATCATTGCCCGAAATATCACCATCGGCCAGGAACGAAGATATAATTACTTGTCCTCAAGAACAGCCACATAAACACGCAACACGGCAGGAGCGTATACTTCAGCAGTTACAGCAACTCAGTCAATAGATACTTGAATTTGTACTATTAATTTATATACTTTCTCCTTCATTGCGCCGCACTACTTGAAGGCTGGCAGACCATAATAGGTCGGCTCAAACATTTCCATTGATAGCAGTCGCCGAGAGACCCCGTCAATATCGTCGGCCTCCATGTTGACATCGGGAACCCAGCATACGTGCATTCCTGCTGCAAGTCCGGCCTGCACGCCCGAGATCGCGTCCTCAAATACCAAGCACTTTGTCGGATCGTGCGCTCCCAGGCGTTTCGCAGCGACTACAAATTAGCGCATGTAAAGCCAGGTTCACCGATTATCCCTGCGAACTTACCAAGAAAAATATCTGGTGCGGGTTTACCGTGCTCTGCATGTCATGATCATACTAAGCGCACAGGAAGGAAGCAATCCCCACTAACCGACTTCTGGGTCATCTCCAGTCACCACCAAGTCAAATAGGGAAAACAACTCGGTGTTCTGACTGATCTTGAGCTTGAACGCATCCAAATGACTTGAAGTTGCCACCTGCGCCGTTATACCCCTACGTAGCGTTATAAGCACATACCGCAATGGGAATGCCGTGGTCCTTGAGGTGGCGAACTAGGCGCAGCACACCCGGCAACGGACGAGCCGATGGGAACAGAGCTGCCTGCATTTCATTCCGCTCCACAAGATATTCTTCCGGTGTAATCCTGGTAATTAGATTAAAACAAATTATTATCGATATGCTCGTATCCGTACGGAAGCTCAAGTTCATTGACGAGCAGTGTGGCGGCCTCCATTTGTCGCTGGCCCATCATGCGTGATTTGAGGGACCACTCGTAGGTCTTGCCGAAGCGAGACACTATCGTCTGTGTGACTGCAGCACCGCATTCATGTTATCAACCCCTGCGTTAGTTAATGGCAATAGTCTACTTGCCTTGCGAGTATATGCGTTCTTCACCGCGGCAATTATATCGTAAGTGATTGTGATGCAAACGTGTATGCCTGCCACTCACCCGTATCCAACAAGAGCCCGTCCTATATATAAACATAAGAACACGTCGACGTACACAATATCACAAGTACTTGCCATGTCGAATATGCAGTATTCAATCTTCATCTTGCCGTCGATATCAAGACTAAGAATTTGAAGGAAAAATAAGCCCAAGAAAGTACGTGATCGGTCACGGTTACAATAACCGCCAAAAGAAAAAGAAAAAAAAGAAAAGCAGCACTGTCATGAACTGTGTACTGACCAGCTTGGTGCCGTACCTGGACGCGCAGTCTTTGTACCGCATGTGCCTTGTGAGCCGCGAATGGTACATGTACACTGTTCCGGCGCTTTGGTCGCGTGTTCGCCTACGTCACGGAGCTGACGTGGACGCGGTGTGGCGTTCTGCAAAGGTGACAGTGACCAGCCGTAACTTATAACAGCTGACAACACCGAAAGTCACACGGCGACTTGATACGCGTGCTGGTGGCCGAGTCGAGGTCCGTGAGTCGCGTAGGTCTCTTGGAGCGGGTCATACTGAACTGCGGCAACTGCACGCATGTGATATTCACGGCACCCTCGCTCACTCCGTCAACTGTACGCGACCGCTGGTCTCTGGCTCCTGTGACACGACTGCTGGATGTACTTCAACAGCGACCCAATGTGACTAAACTGGCGCTGAATGGCGCGGTGTACTGGGTGGATGATGAGTCGTGCATGCGCATCCCCGCCAGCATCGTGCAGCTGGAACTGCAATGCTGTACGGCTTTGTCTTCACGCGGCGTGACCGCCCTATTACGTCTGCTGCCACACCTATGCTCGCTGACTGTCTTGCACTGTCCACAGGTTGTTGCTGCTGTTGCTGTTAATTATCGTGTGTGTATACGTTCGTGTACCAGCGCTGACTCATACATTGTATGAGCATTGTTAACCATTGTACAACACTCCCACACACATCCACATGACCATCACACAACTCACCGTGTACACTTCGCTGCAGGTGGCACTGGATGAGGTGTTTGAGGTGTTGCAGACCCTTCCAGACGCGATGAACAGGTGTCACGTGCTGGTTGGCTGAGACGGCGTCCAATCAGCGCCGTCCATTTGGATTGTGTACAGCGCATCGGTGTTGCTGCACTCAACTCGACTTAATCATCATCATCATATTGTGTACACGCCGTCTCCGCATACATACGCATTAAAATACTTTTCTACTTGATCTGCATCCGTCACCGCGCATCCACAAATACCACCTAGATGTCTGCAGGCATACTGACGGGCGGAAAACTGCGCGGTTAGTGACAAGTGGCCATCTGGGAACAACAGTATTGCTCACGTGATTGCAGGCTATTGGGGCGCCCCCACCAGCACGCTGGACTGGTGCGAGGAAAACTACGTGATTACTGACTACATCTGCGAATTCTGTAAGTGGTCTGTGGTCTGTGCTGTCTGAAGCGCGCGCTAATGCATTCGATGAAGGGAACACCACCAGCAATTTTATTATTGTCGCTGCGGGCGTGTTTGGATTGTGGCAGTGCCGCACGCAGAGCCTGAGTATGCGTTTCTACGCTGGGTACTTGCTGCTGCTGCTGGTCGGCGTGGGCAGCTGGGCCTTCCATCAGACTCTGCTGTTTGAGATGCAGTTGCTGGATGAGCTACCAATGCTCTACGGGAGCGCGCTGGTGTTTTACTGCACGTACGTCGTGTCTACTAATATGCGAGCATACGATTATCGATACGCATAGGTTCCACACCGCCTTTGGTGCGCGGGAGCGACTGTTTCGCGCCATAATGATACTCTACTCCATGGCCATTACAGCCGCCTACATCTATGTCAACATTCCCATAATACAGCACATTGCATTCGGTATGACAGCCATGTCGTACTTACATTATGCCAACACTACTGTCAGGTCTACCGGCATCGATTGCCGCTGCCAAAATGATGACTGAGCTGGATAAGTCGCGGCCGAACACGCGCTCGTTACTGTCGTCTGGGAGTCGCGCCATTGTATTTGGCTTTGCTCTGTGGAATGTGGACAACTTGTTCTGGTACGTTTCGTATATGTATATATATATATATATATATATATGTATCATTGGAATATTCAGTTGCTCATATAACAACAGCGGTCAATTGCGTGACATCCGCCAAGCCATACTCGACTGTGCGCTGCTGGGACCGCTGAGTGGCGTGCTCACCCTTCCCCTGCAGCTGCATGCCGTGTACGTAAACTTCACATGCATATCAATTAACATCAATAATGATTCACAGCTGGCATTTAATGAGCGGCTGGGGATCGTACTTGATATTGCTGTATATTGCAGCGCAGTCCAAGCCAAAGCATATCACAGTGCACGTTGACCGGTACTGCTTCGGCCTGATTCCAGCGCTCCGGTGCGTGGAGGAGCCGCGTTCACCGCGGGAAAAGGCAGAGTTGCATCACAAGGAGGCTATTGCGGCCACTCTTGTCAGTGCCCCGATTAGAAAGGTCCGCTAGACGGTTTTGACATCCATTCGACACAAAAACGGATATATGTGGCATTGCAATAGAATTACACCCATTCCATGATTCCATGAGATTAATAATATGTATTGAGTGTGGGCATTGATAGTGATTAAAGTATTGGATGATAATTCCCCCCTAGAATGGGTAGGCAGTGCCGGGGCGCAGCACCTCGCTTCGCAACTGATCCCAAAATGCGCACACATCACAGTAGTACTCGCCCACGCGAGACTCTGCGTGCTGGCGCTCCTTTTTGCCAGCCTTGATGACAGTGCCATTCACATTGTGGCGCAAATCGTCGTCGTCGTCATCGTCTTCACGGCGACCAATGCTCAGGTGGTGCTGCGAGTCGGCGCTCCACTGCGGCCAGTACGGCGTGTTCATGTGCGTCAGCTGGCTGTATAGACTGCCGGGGTGCGACAGGTCGTTCGGGTCGCCGCCATGCGCAAATGCAGTGAAGTAGTCGGTGTAGAGCGATGAAGCCGGCTGATCGCTCTCGGGCAGCGCCGGAGCGAAGTTCCAAAACAGTTCCACGTCCAGGGCGTGGGCGACAGTGTTGCGGCGGATGAAACCGTCTGGACCAAACACAATGCTGGCCATGCTTGGCTGTTTAATCAGCTCGTACACAAACGTCTTGCCCTTGCCCACCGACGACATACTCATGGCCATCTAGGTACGTGTGTCAGTTTAACACAGTAATGACATATACAATCAACTTGCCTTGCGTGACGGGCAGACAAACTGGTACTCGGTGGTGAGGCGAATGACAGTGTCCACATTGTCGCCCATGTCGTTGGTGGGCGGGTAGTGCTGCACTACTTGCTCGACGGCCTTGTGGTCGCCGCTAAAGAAACGCAGCAATAGCAGCACGTATTGGCGCGCGGCGTGAGACACGGGGCGGCCGGGCAGGTTGGCCCCGCGTTCCGGATCGTCGCCAGCAAGCCAGCTCAGGAAGTAGTCCCACAGCGACTGGTTGCCGCCGCGCATAAACAGGAACGTGCAGCCGCGACACCAGGTGAATATCTCGTAGATCGACGAGATGAAAAGTGAAGTCTCGTGCAGTGACGTGCCCAGCATCAGGTCCACCTTGTCCATGCGGCGGCGCTCCGGAGCAGACGGCGGCAAGGCAGCTACGCGACTGATGGCATCCATCGGTCGCTCCGGGCACCACTTGTCGTCCAGGGCCGGGGTCCATTTCAGTGAGTCCGACATCCCCGTAACCATGGCCCCTTCCATGGTCAGCATACCGGCCACCAGCACCGCGGCAGTGTCGGCCTCCATCAAGCACTGAATGTCGTCCGCCGAGGCGCAGTTCAACTGTTTCATGAACCCGCGCCCCACCGTGCGCGCCTCCACATCGGTCTTGGGGTGCGTCACCTGCGGGCCAGACATGGAGATGATGCGCTGCACGGCCGGCAAGTTCGTATTGGCGGCATACATGGCCGCCATGTACGCCCCGCTCGACATGCCAAACACCGTGACGCGGCTGGGATCACCGCCGAAAGAGGCAATATTGTCAATGGTCCACTGCACGGCAGCTGCCTGGTCCGACAGACCATAGTTGCCAGTCAGGTTGCCGGTGCGCAGGAATCCCAGCGCGTTCAAGCGGTGATTAAGTGTGACCAGAACAACGTCCTTGTGCTGCACCACGTACGAACCAGCGTACATGTTGGGCTCGTCAATGGTTTTGGAGCCTGCAATGAATGGTTATTTAATGATGTTTAAGCCGTATAATGAGAAGAAGTACGATAAGGGATACTGATAAGGATATTTAAATACAGTTGAACAGCTATCCCAATGATATAACATTACACACCGGCACCGCCAAACTCAAAGGCACCACCAAAAATCCAAATCATGACCGGCAGCAGTGGAGTGCGCCGAGACCGAGATGTGCGTGCCAGCTGGCGCAAGCGTTTGACCGGAGGAGTGAATATGTTCAAGTACAGACAATCTTCAGACATTGGCACCGTCAACGCCATTTGAATGCAGAGCGGGCTGAATGTGTCGGCGCGCAGTGCAGGGACTTTGGTGTATGCATTGTCAGACAGCACCAATTGCTGGGGCGGTTGTTGGCGCAAATCGTCACCAGATTTCACCGTCCAGTTGTACGCGTCGCTGTAGCGGCGAGACCACGGTTTCGCATCTTGAAATCGCAACGGGCCCACGGGAGTCTCTGCGAACGGCAGTCCGAGAAACGCGCGCCCATATTTAAGCTTCTCTTCACGCAGCACCGTATCATTGATCGGGCCTGGTCTCGGCGGGGCGAATACTCCGCGCACGGCGCCAAAACGCGTCTGGACCGTCAGCAATGCATCGTCGCTGGCATCTGCCGCGGGAGGCACTTGGCCATTGCTGATCGCGGCGTCCGCATCCACCATCACTGGCTCGCTGTGGTGCGTCCAGCGTGGCACAATTGGCAACAAATCGGTCCACTGCAACAGGCGCACAGAGTTGTGGCCACCGCGCAGCGATAGTGCCACAAACACAGTGTGCAGCACATGTACCAAAGCCCAGACGCCCACGAGGGCCATGCATATCTTTGCCGCCGGCTGCATATCCGCAAGCTTTTTGAAGAGCGTGAGAGTTTGGCGAACAGTGGGGCATTGTGCGTCGCTGTTTTAATGCTCCGCGATAAGCGCGATTGTTTTCATGTTTGTTGTTGTGATGAGTCACACTTTGTATACAACTTTGTGTGGTGCGTGTTTAGTGCATCACGGTGTATTTCACGCGCTCGCGATATACATTGTGACGCAGATGCATTTGGGGTTTGTCCTTTGCATCTTCGTGACGCGACGTTATTGATTAGAAAATTGAACACCTTACTTCAATAAATCCCTGTGAGACGAAAAAATATTGATATAGCATTATTATGTGTACTGACATTCAAGAAGTACGATGCAACAGTTACAGCTTCAGACTAAAGTCTACGTGGGGCACCGACTGCGACAGTGAACCCATGGACAGAATGTCGACACCATCCACCATGTACTGAGCGACATTCTCCTCTGTAAGCCCGCCGCTTACTTCGATTTTGACATGTGGCCACTCCCGTTTCAACTTTGTAGCCGTGACAAACGCTAAATCACTTGTAAAGTTGTCCAGCTGCGAGAAAATATTGAGTGCTGTTCAAATCAATAAATCAAACTCACCATGAGAACATCTGCTCCAGCAGAAGCGGCTTCCTTCGCCTCTTCTTCGTTGCTGCACTCCACGTCCAATTTGAGCGCAAATCCTCCGACCTTTCTCGCCGTTTGACACGCGCGGGTTATTGAACCGTGGCTATTGATATGCTAGGTACATTATGTTACATATGATTCTAAACATTGTATACTTGCATTGTCCTTTAGCATAATCATGGACGACAGGTCCATTCGATGAGTGTCCACTCCGCCAACGAGCATTGCGTACTTTTCCACCAGCCGAAAGCCAGGAGTGGTCTTTCTAGTGCCGGCAATAATGCCTTGCCAATTATTGTCCTGAGCCAGCTTGCGAAGGCGACGCGCACGCAATGCAATACCGCCAGCCCTTGCCATCAGGTTGAGTGCGACACGTTCTCCCTGTAAGGTCAACATAAGTACACATGGTGTGGGCACATAATTATCACACCTGCAGTATGGCACACGCAGGTCCGCTCACAGTAGCAACTTGAACGCGGCCACGCATGCCAGATTCATCCCACTTTGCATCAAACGGGTCAATGTAGTCGCCCTCGCTAACGTGCCAGTCAACGGGGTCGCATCCAACCGCGCGAAAAATCTCATCGACAAACGGCCGTCCCACCACCACGCCCTCGGCCTTGATCAGGAATCGCGCTTGACGTCTGACCGTGCCGACCACGTGTGCACCATAATCAAACGACGGCACGTCTTCTTGGAGCCATGCCGCTACCAGTGCCCTGATGGCCGTAGGTGGAATGAGTTGTTCCATAATATACAGTGAGACAGGGACTACCATCAACTTGTCTGTATCGGGATAAATGTGCCAAATGGATGTTTTCAACAAAGCCGACATGGACACAACAATCTCAGTTAGTATAGTGGTTAGTATTCCCGCCTGTCACGCGGGTGACCAGGGTTCGATTCCCTGACTGAGAGCTCTTATTTTTTCCACATTTTTCTTGTCGTCCTCGCAGAAGGCATGCTTATTGACTTGTCTTATTTTTATCTTACTTCCTTGTCACTTACACACTGACGCACATGAGAAGTAATGCGCTTACATTTCCTCTGGAATCGAGCATAATAGGATTTTCTGCTTGAGTGCGCAGATCAATATTGTGTACCGCTGCATCAGCAATGAGTGAAATTCTGAGGAATTGTTGCAGCTTGTGCCCGGTACTTCAAACGCCATAAGACGGTGGCAGTGGTTCAACACATGAATAATTTAATAGTATACCTAGAAACTAAATTAAAGCCGTTTCATACCATCCAAGCGTTGGTGGTTTAGTGGTAAAATTATCGCCTGCCACGCGGTAGCCCCGGGTTCGATTCCCGGCCAACGCATTCATTTTAGCTCTCAGCTCTTTTGAGTCATTTTTTGCTTATCATCATTGCCATTCAGCCAGTTTTTATGCTTATAGACGTGAAGTTACAATGTCTGCAAGGTATATTGACAATTACGAGACCGAAGCACCTCGGCAATCTGTGCAGCGTCATCATTCCGTATGGAAGCGCAGTAATCCAGCGCTATGCTAGTCAAGTTGACCGCATTCCGCACGAAAGGCAAGACGGAAGCGCCAGTGATCTTGGCGCAATTAGCCAGCCTGATCGACACTATTGACCGAGACACCGGGGACTCGGCAAGGGCCAAGAGCCCCTGGTCCCCGACGCGCGTATTCTCAATGTCCAGGTGAGTCAGGTTGGGCACGAAGTCCGAGATGGTAGCGACTGTCTGTGAGTTGACGCCCAGGCACTGCCGCAGTCCAATGTTGCGCAATGAGTCACCATGCATCCGTATAATCATAATTATCGTCATGTGGTGCAACTCTGTATGATACGACAAGTCTAGCGTCTCGAGACAGCTGCGGACTGTTCCAAGTTAGCAAAATGTTTAACGCCAGAAAGCAGTGGCTGGACTTGCCTTTGCTGTTATCAGCGGGATGGAATAGCTGCAGCATCTGCGCGTCCCGCAAATCACAACCTGGTAAAGCTAAAGTGCGAAACCGTTCACCGGCCCCACCCGGAGCACACCACTCATTCCACTGGTCGCCAGGCGGAGACACAAATGGCGGAACCAGATTTTGCTGCCGCAATGCGGAATGAAACTTGCCTTGCCCGAGCAGCAAGCTATCCAGCGCGGAGAGACTTTGTGTCAGGTGGAGTATCGAATCCACGGGAATGTTGACACATGACTGCAGGTTCAAATGCCGTAGAGCGGGCACGCTATTTGCCAGGTCCCGAATCGAATACAGTTGATGGCAGTACGACAAATCGAGCCGAGTCCACGTGACAGGACCGTTGGCAAGCACCCTGCGGAACACAAACGCCGTCAATGACCAGCACTGACTGAGACAGAGCGCGTCCAGCGCGGGACATGCACCTATAATCTTTGTCAACTGTAGGTCTGTGACCGCGGTTGCCGTAAGATCCAACAGCGCGAGCTGCAGCGGCTGCTTGACTTCAATCTGGCGTTGTCGACCAAGGCGACACAAGCTCTCCACAACCTTTTCCATATTTAGGTCACGAATGTGCGCCAGCGAGACTTTGGTCACATTGTAACACTTGTTCTGCACGAGTGCACCCAGCACATTGTCCTTCAATTTGCCACACTCGGACAAGTCAATCAATCGTAGGGACCCACAAGCACGTGCGCACAGCCGGGTTAGTACGGGTGGAGTGAGGCGGAGATGGTGCGGTCGGAAGGAAAGGTTTTGCCATAGCAGCTTTTCGTTCCAGAGGAAATGATGCCACGCTCGAGACACCGAGGCCAACCGAAGCCGACTCCGGGGATGTGGGTCTACCGCGCAGCATTGGATTAGGATGTAAAGTGCGATCTCGTGCGGCAGTTTCAAGACAATATCTGCAGGCAGATTAGGTTGCCTTGAACGGACTGCCGGCGCATTTGTGTGTGTATCTGATGTTCCGTTGGAACCGCCCCTTGGGAGTGCCATAGACTTTCGCAGCATCTTCTTCAGGTTCTGCACATCTAACGTCGGCACGATACATCACATACAATAAGTAGCGGCTACCATATGAGCGTCTGAATCAGTCTCGGGCACTTCCTTGAGTGGTTGCCGACCAATCTCGACCGCCTCACCGGGACGATTATCGCGCAGGAGCGCTGTACAGCACTGCAAATACGCCTATGTATATACAGTGTAAATTGTGCGTGCACCGTTCTTGTCACACTACTCGCCTTTGGGTGTCGCGGTTTGAGGGCAATCATGCGTTTGGTGTCGGCAATGATGGGCGGGTAGCGCTGTAGCTGCGACCAGCACGCAACCCGCATGCGCAACACCGACCAAATCAAGTCCACATAAGGACCAGGTGATACGTCGTTGGGTGCAGCATCCAGTGCCTAGGTGCAGTATTGTTACCAAAAACTTGGAAACTGTTGTAGGCACACCTTGGTGCAGTAGAGGATGGCGGTGGCACAGTCATCAGAGCGGAATTTGGCAGTGGCAACTTCGTACATCTTGGTCAGTCGGGTGAGTGTCGCATCCTTCTCGGTGGCATCATTATCAGCCCGCAGGCGCTTGAGTGGCTTCCTTTTTAGTGACATTCAGGGACAAAACCGCCTTGAAAGGAGCTAATGATATGCAAGAGGAAGAAATAATAAACAAGAAAGATTATATAATTATAATACACCGCTACTGACCCAACCGCATCAGTGGTGAAATGGTATCATTCCTGCCTTCCAAGCATGAGGCCCGGGTTCGATTCCCGGCTGATGCATTTTTGTTGCTGCATTTTGTTGCTCTTTTCATGTTTTTTTAGCTGTTCGTCTCCAGCTGCTACTGCTAGTACTGCTTGAGTAAGTCACGTGGTACATACAAAGTGTTTATACAGTGTCAATGTCTAGTCAAGTACGTATATATGAAGCGCAGCCATTGCTCAACTTCAAACCAAACTACTGATACATATTTACTTAACTCAACGAACCACAACTCTATTATTGTCATCGGGCTGGTCATCGCCGTCAAGTGCTGGCAGCACCGCGCTCAAGTCAAACAGCTCAACGAACTCTTGGTCGGCCAGCCGGAACTTGCCACCCGCGAAACGCCTGTACTCGTCGTAGATGGAGGTCAGTGACCACTGTTGCAGCCGTCGCAGCACGCCCACCACGCATCCCACACGGTGCTTGCCCTTGTTGCAGTGCACCAGCATCGGGTGCGCCCGCGGGTCCAGACACAGCTGCAGTACACGCGCGACCTGTCGCACGTCCATCTGACTGTAGAATTGGGGCGCACAGTCTGTGCTAGTTGACGTGCAAGCACTTGCGGGCGGCGGCGGATGCTGCTCCTTGTTGCCGTCCATGGGCACGTGCACAACCGTGATTTCCGGGTGGTTGCGCAGCCAACGCGCATTATCGCCCGTGTACGGTACCGTAGATGACGCTGTCTCTTCCGTACTCAGCTCTCCGTCGCCATCCGACGAGTTGTCTTGCGCCACTCCATTCGGTGGCGGGCACAGGAACACGATGGTGCGCAGATTCAGCTTCTCCAGGAACGGGTGGTTGCGCCTGTTTGGGTAGCCGCTGCGGTACACCCCGGGCACTACCTGCGATGCCGGGTGTCAATAGTGGCTATATTAAGTGGCGGCGAACACACCATGCCAAAGTTTAGCGGTGGCACCAGCTGTCGCCTTCCCATCGTGTATATAATGGTTGGTGTGCGGTACAAAAGGAAGAGAATCTATGGGACGATATACACAACACAAAAAAAGGCAAAAGAGAATGCGTTGGCCGGGAATCGAACCCGGGGCTACCGCGTGGCAGGCGATAATTTTACCACTAAACCACCAACGCGTGATGAGTGAGGTCTGACGTTAATTGCAATTGTATGTTAGTGACATATATCACTGTGTCAAGAGCATGAAGAACAAGAAGAACAAGTATCAAATCAAGTTGACTTGCCCTCTATTGTGGCGATGGCAGATTGTCGCTGCGGCGAGTGAGAAAATAGCGCCTTGATCAGTGTGACTAGTTCCGCGGCCGTGACCACTCCGCCATCAAACTCTCCCATCTGGAATCCGGCCACAATGTCGCGCAGTCCGCGGTCCAGCAGCCGTGCAACCGCTATAAACTTGTTCCATGACTCGGGCATGAACTGTGTGCTTGCAAGTACTGGTTGGTGATGATCATCATTATCCAGTTGTCGCGCAGCGTCATGAAGCGCAAACTGGACATTCTCTGATGTCGTAGTAGTGCCACCCCGTGAGGATGGGGTGGCAGGTGTCGCGGGCGATGCGACACTCTGGATAAGCGTTTGTCGCTTCCACTGTTCCATCTCTTGTTCAATGTGTGAGGAGATGTCGGTGCCAAACTGCACATACGCCTCGGACAGCCACACACTGTGATCCGCCTCAATATCGTGCTCCAGCAGAGTCCACTGGCGCAGCCGTGCTAGTATAGCATCTGTTGATATAGTTAGGTTCAAATTTGACAATAGTATAAGCAATTCAAGTACCGGCCAAGTGAGCATATGCACGCAGACACGGCCGCACGGGAAGCACGGGCCGGAGCAATTTGTGGAATGTGACCATTTGTCGGAGTATGGATGTCAATGCCGCTTGAAGTGACAACATTCCGTCTGCGGCGTGCAACAGCTGCTGGAGACTCGGTGCGGACTCGGTGTCCAGCTCTACGCCGAGCACATCGCGCCACGCCTGCAGCAGTGAGTCGACAAGGTCCGCCGTCTGGAACGCCAAGCACTCGGACCACACATTCCGCGCTGTCGTGTGCAACTGATCAACCTCTGCCAGTATATACCTATGACAACAACACTTAGAGGGTGCATTGTTAAGGAACTCACTTACTGAGAGTCGGCTGGATAGTCGCAGTCGTTCAGGTAGCGCAATAATGCGTGTGCGACGTACAACAAGTCATTGTGCAGCAGAGCCGCCTGGTAGGGAATTGGCGCCGTTTGGGAAGATCTCGGCTTTGTTATATCTTGACCAAACAGAGCGCGAAACATTGTTGCCGTCAATGCAACACATTCACTGCCACTGTCTACTGACGCGTGCCCATCAGCCATCATCTTGTCCCTACATTCACATGAGTTTCACTTAACATCTTTAAAGATAACAAACCGCAAAAGGGCGCACTGCTTGACGTCAGCAACCACAGTGTCCAGCAGCGTGGCCATGGCGTGTGCTTTGGCGTTGATGCGGCATCGCGGAAAGGACATCTCAGTGTCGTATAAATCAGAGAGCCATTTCTGATCCCTCTTCGGCCATCGCAGCCAGTAGTCTGTCTGTGGCAGAACTGATCGTTGTTTAAAAAGTTTCCGGGATCAATTTCATCACTGACCTGTGAGCGGGTTGAGGTCAATGACGGGAACCGAGGTGTCGGCTCGGTCTTTGCGTGATGGACGCAGCTTGCTCACTGCCGGAGAGTTGCTGCTGCTGGCAGTGGCTGATGCCGTAGCATTTTTGCGCAACATGATTGCCCGAGCAGCCAGCCACACTCGCAGTTGCCAGTGCCGAGCAAACACACTGTCAAACATTCTGCCAGCCGCATCTGATGCGGCTGACTGCTTCGTATCGCCATTAAAATCCAGAGAATCTGATATATCGCCAAGAGTTGCCAGAAACCACTCTCTGGATGTGGCATAGTCTGAAACAGTGTCGGGAACAAGCAAAGGGAGCCAGTCGTCACGCAAACACTGCTCAATTGCGCGGCCGAGCGGCAGAATGTCTTTGGGGAGCTCGGACATGGCCACCACAGGCAACAAGTGCTGCCGGAGAAACTTCAATATTGTCTGCCAGTGCGCGCATTGTTGGGCAAAGTCGCGGCGCAATTCTTCCACGGCCTCTTGTCCACTTTCATCGCTGTTGCTCTTTGAGGTGAACTTGCCATCGCCTTTCACGACGTCCATCCGGCAACCATCACCGCGATCCACAACAACCGCGGCTTCTGTCACACGAAGCCGCAGATCCGCGGTGAGGAGTTCATGTGCAAGGCGGCGCACCCACTCGCGACAAGCGGCATCCTGGAACCACTCGGCGTCCAGCGAGCGCATAGCAGCCGCAATGTCCACCGCATGCGGTCCGATGGTGATAGTGCCAGCGCTGATACGCACGGCGGACCGGTCACCGAGTGCCAGGAGCCGCGACTGCAGCCTGGCGCGACACTCTTGCACCTCGTCGCGACATTCGTCAATGCGTGCCGCCCATCGTTTACGCTCCGCTGCGAACCGGCCACTTGTCGCACGTGAATCGGTGGCAGTAGTTATGCATTGCCAGCATTTCTGCATGGTGGCCACGACTTCTGACGCGGACACGTGGTCTGCCACCTTGGCATCGTTGACGGCCGCCATCAGTGTGCGAGCCTGCTCAATGCGTTCCTTCACCGTGCAGGCCCACTGCAGGAACTGCCGGCGCTCCCGCAGCCTATCCCGCTCTTGTATGGCCTGCCGGAGCGGCGCTTCCCCCTCTTCCGCTAGTGTATCAGCATCATCATCAGCATCATCCTCTTCGGCGGTGGGCAGAGAGATGGCGCTGAATGCCGCATTGAAGTCGGCGCTCTGCTTGTAGCAGCACTCGGTGATGATGTCGGCATGTGTGGCCAGCAAGTTGAGCAGGGCAGCGCGCTCCGTCTGCACACGCCTCTCAATGGTGGCGGCGGCATTGGCCACGGCGGTCATTATATTATAGAATTATAGAATTTCACTTCAGGCAAATGTTATCCCAGGAATTGTGATTCTCTGGTCTTTTCAGACTGAACTCTGAAACCTCTGAAGTCTCTGAACACCCACCCAGACTGAGCGCTCACACAGACTGAATATTTATCCAGACTGAACACTCACACAGATGCTCCGCAAACAGGGAGCGGCCTCAACGACTGCGACGGCCGAGTCTGCACAGCCACGAATGAAACAGTCCCAGCCACAACCAGCCACCGCGGGCCAGTCGGCGCCCATGCCCGCCCTCCTTCCCGACCAGAAGCGCGAGATCAAGGAGGCGTTCGACCTGTTTGACACCGACGGCTCCGGCACCATTGACGCCAAGGAGCTGCGGGTGGCGATGCGTGCGCTGGGCTTCGAACCCACCAAGGATGAGATCAAGGCCATGATTGCCGGTATTGACAAGGACGGCTCCGGTGCCATTGACTTTAACGAGTTCCTGGAGCTGATGACCCGCAAGATGGTATTATAGTCGCAGTGTAATGGTGTACAGTTAACATACATACATACATACATATACATAGAGTGAGAGGGACGGGAGAGATGAGATACTGAAAGCGTTCAAGCTGTTTGATGTGCACGGCAAGGGCAAGATAACCGCGGCCGACTTGAAGGCCATTGCTACGGAGCTGGGCGAGGCGCTCACCGACGAGGAACTCCAGGAAATGATTGATGAGGCCGACAAGGACGGTGACGGTGAGGAGACATATCTGCTCCTTACGTATTTCTGGTGTATTAATCATCAGGCGCCGTGAATGAGGAAGAGTTTATGCGCATAATGAAAAAGACGTCGCTGTTTTGATGGTGGTTCATACATAAATTGCAAGTATATATATATATATTTACTTCTTCGTGGGCAAGTTATCGCGGCGCCTGAGGACGTTGCTGGTGGATCTGCGGTGCACCAGCCCACAGCTGCCTTGGTGCCATACCATACACTTGGACATCTGGCATTGGTGGTGGCATCATCCCATAACCCATCATCATCATTGCCTGCTGTTGTTGCTGTGAAGGGTCTGGCATCAGTTGCTGAGTGCCACCGCCATTATAGACGCTGAAATTCCCTGCTTGCACGTGCGGCATCTGTCCTCCTACATCAGCAGATTGTGAGGTGGTATGTGGTATCACAGTATTGGCCCAGAACATTGGATGCTGTTGCTGCTGCTGTTGTTGTTGTTGTTGGAATGGATTCTGCACAGGGTACGGCATTGAGGGCACTGCTGCGGGGCCGGTGCCACCGTTAAATAGCATCGCATATGCGTTTGGTTGCATTGCCAACATTGGCTGCTGCTGGTGTTGTTGCTGTTGATGGTGTCGAAATACCTGTTGATTAGGGTGTTGGTGCTGCATATGATGCGACGGGACCGGGGCAATTTGAGGTGGCACCACAATATCGTCTCTTGTCGGCAGTGCGACACTGGTGGATGTGGCCAGCGATGTGGACGAAGCGTTGGCACTTGGTTGCTGTATTGATGCCGCCTCCTTGCCGACCGCCGAGTCGGAGCCACGTCTGTATGCGGGATGGCGCGGCACATGACCGCTGCCATCATCCACGGCGCGGCGTTTAGACGACGACGAATTGTAGTTGGAAACACTGCCACGACTGCCGCGACCAGCCGGTTTCTGGACAGTGTGGCTGTTGCGGGGCTGCACTTCCAGCTCGGTGCCACTACTTATTTCGCCCTCTTCCGTGTCGCTCTGAACCGCCGGCTTGCTCGCCACAACTCGGTCTACCGCCCGACCTTGCCTGCCGAGGCCGATATGTGCCTTGCCACCGCCACCGCCACTGCTCTGCTCAAAGTCGGCCAGCTGGCTCTGGATGAAGCCAATCTCATCCGCCGTCTTGGCCAGACGCTGCACCGTCGCAACGCTCTTGGCCACCAGTTGCACGCGCTGTTTCTGCGTCTCCACAAGTCGCTGCTGGTTGCGTGCGATCAGCGTGTGCAGGGCGCTGATCTTCTTGTAAATGTTCTCGACGCTGCGCTGCAGGTCCACGGCCGCCCCGTCCAGCTGCTCCATTTCGGAGTGCACGGCGTCCAGTTGCTGCTGCTGCTCAGTGGCGTCTCTCTGCAGCTGCTCCAGCTGGTCGCGCAGTCCCTTGGACTCTAGCGGCGCGACGCTCAGTGCACTCTCGTCATTGGCGCCGTGAAGTTCAGCATTGCCATCAACCTTTTCATTGGTTTCTTTTGGTAAACTTGTGGTTGGTTGCGGCTGCAAAGACGGCTGTGACGCCTGTGCTGGTGGCTGCGTTGTTGACGCTTGCTTCGCCGCCTCGGCCGACTCGGCGCGCTGTTTAATGTTGTGCAACCGGTCTCGCAGACGCGCCAACAACTCTTGCTCCTGTGCCGTCGCCGTGTCTGTGGCATCACCCTCTGTGCTGTGCTTTTGTGACGTGTCCTTGTCTGTAGCGTTCTTGACCGCGGTATTATTCTGTGACTTGTCCGTGGATGCACCTTTAGAAGCCTGCGCCGTCTACACAAGTTCCAATTGAAATCACGGATACAGGACATAGATAATGTACCGCTGAGGCGACCAAGTTGTCGGCGGTGGGCGATTTACTCGCAGTAGCGTTTGCTGGTCCCGCCACAGACACGTCCACAGGTGGATGTGGCACTGCCGCTACTGCTGGTATTGATGATGACGCAGAGGCCCCTGGCGGCGGTGTAGAGGATACCGAGGACGCCCCACTCGCACTCTGCGCGTCAAGCATGGCGCGTAGTCCCGTCAGCGCCGTCATGAGACTGGCGCGCTGCTGTGGCGACACCGTGTTGGATGCCAGCAGGTTGTTCAGCTGTGGCAGTAGTGAGGGCCAATTGGCGGGCAGTGAGGTCAGTTGTGCGGCAGGCAGCGATGGCAGTGTTGGCGGCGCGGCATTGGCTTCCGGCGCGGTGTGTGCGGGTGGTCGCGTGTTCATTGTGGATGTGTTTGTAAAGTCTGTGATCTTGATCACTCGAAGGCTTCCACAATTCGATGCTACGATGTTATGAACGACGTGGACATCTTTACTGGGACTCTTGCAATATCGTGCGGACATCGTGTGGAAATGCACGTGTATTTTAAGTGTATTATATTCGTGCTATGGAAGCCCAAGTCTATTCTGTAGGACGCTGACGGAGTAACGGTATTGCCACCAGCATCACTCATTGATATGCCTCCATTATTTTTTCATTTTCACGAGGAGTGCGGACTCCAAATTTCAATTCAGGGTATGATAAAGGTTCAGATATATAATGATTATATTGCCACTTTATTGAAACTGAAATGATGCAAAAATCAAAGGACAATAACACGCTGATACCTCATGCAGAAGACGCAGAGTCGATGATTTTCTTTGCCGCAAGCGACATTTTCTTAATACTTTGCATATTTTTCTCGTCTTTGCATTTCATTGAGGTTACAACAAGTGACCTCATGTTGCCCTTAAATTTCTCCCAACTCTTGCGCGTTAATTTTGTTCTTCTTTTGATACTGCTTAATTTTTGAGTCGAGGACAAGAACCATTTCAGAGAAACTTTGGCGACACACTGCTTGTAATGCGGCGAAGTCATTGGAATTGTCTCCTTCGTTTTATCCACTAGTTTCCACAAGTCCTCATCGTTCCATTTCTTTTCCAGCTCGTCGTTGCTACTGATATCGCCAGTTGCAAAATACTCCGAAACAGCATCGATTTTCATCTCCGTGGGAATGGTAAATGATAAAACCTTGCTAATGGTGATTGCAGCACCCTTTTCATTTGCCACCATTAGCTTGAACTTTTGATGCTTGAAGTGCATGGCAGATTCAGGCACAGTAAACGAAAAGTAATCGCACTTGTGGTTCTTGGAATACTTGATGTAATCATTTCGAATTTTTTGATCGTCGAACGTAAGGGAAGGAACTTTATCAGTTTCCAACGTGGCGGTCAAGTCAACCTCCGAATTGCGTGACGCCTTGGCATCCAACATGTAGAGCTTGCGAGTGCCGCTAATTTTGGGCCAAAAACTAGATATTTGTCAGAACACTTATGCACTGGTTCAAATCACATACCGACGATAGCACACTATAACAGTTGCTTTCTGCCCAGGAACCATTTTACTCACCGGAAACCAGCGAGCCCGGAAGGGCCAACGCCAGCGCGGAAACAGTGCGCTGTAGAAACACGATGAGCTACAAGATAAAATGTAGGTACTTTGAGACTCACCTAGCAGACTGAATGTTGACTGCGAAAAGTGCAGCAACTACGGCGACGACGAACGACGATTTCATGAGTTGGACAGGAATTTCACTTTTTTTGCAGAGTGAGCATGAACGCGTCAAAAGTCGTGATTTTATAGCCATTCCCCCTTGCACGCCACGTGCCATGTATCCTGGCCGTGTATCCTGCCTCGTGTATCCCCGAAACAGCCAATCATGTGCCAGGGGAGTTAAAGAGGCTGTTTCAGCAAGTTGGAAAAACATCTCAATGTACCGTATTAACTGGCTGCTTTCTAATGCCAAGGTGTTGGCTTTATATCACTGAAGAGTACACAATGATTAATACGTAAAACACAAAACACAGCTATAGAGATATCTATATAATATCCAGACGACGGCCGGCCACTAGTGCATGGTGAGACGCCGAGGAGTTGCCGGGAGCAGAGCGTACAACTCATCCAATTGTTTGGGTGCTTCCGTGGACAGCACTCGGTGTCCCGTCTCCGTCACCAGCACCACGTCCTCGATACGTACGCCACCGGCACGTGCCGCCAGCAGCTGATCTACGCGCTCCCACGCAATGGTGGTATTCACCGCGGGATCCAGTCTGGCCGCGTCGAATAGCGGCTGATTGAAATAGACGCCCGGCTCGATGGTGACCACGTCCGCCGGTTGCAGCACGAAATCATCGGCACTGCGCGGCTGCACGTCGTGCACGTCCACACCAACCGTGTGGCCCAGGCCGTGCGGCATAAACACCGCGTCCACCTTGCTGTCCAGGAGGGCCGACACGTTACCGCGCACCAGCCTTTCCTCGTGCAGCCGGTAGATCATGAGACGGCGCACCTGCTCCGCGATAGATCGCCACTTGACACCCGGCCGCACCAGACTGATGCCAAGCATGTTGGCGTCCAGCACGATCTGGTAGATGGTCTCCATGTCGGGGGTGAAGCGAGCCAGAGGGAACGTGCGTGTAATGTCGGAGGCGTAGCCCCGGTAGGAGCCAGATGCATCCGCCAGCACAACCTGCCCCGGGGTGATGGCAATTGACGACGCCGTCTCATTCATGGCCTGATAGTGCAGCACGGCGGCATGATCGCGCGCCCCAAAAATCGGCGAGTATGCTTGCACTACAGAGGTCAATGATGGGCATGGACAAAGTAAAATTTATACACAATATTACCTCGACAGCCACATAGCGAGGTCAGATGGCGAAACAGAGCGAGCAGCGACATTTCCGACGAAGCATTCGAGACACGGCGAATCAACTCGCGATGTGCCTGGGCAGCCACGCGCGTTGCATATTCAATAAACTGCATTTCTGCCGGGCTCTTTTGCCGGCGCACAGTACCCAGCGCCGTCTCTAGCGTGCTATTGTCCACGCGGACACTGGCGGTAATATTCTGGGGCAATTCCGCCAGACTGCCGGCCAGCGTAAACAGCCTGGACACATTCCACGGCCGCATCACACTGGCCAGCTCGTCACGGAAGCAGATGGCATCGATGGCAAACTCGGCACGCACAGCCTCCTCCAGCGGCACGGGTCCGTCGAATGCGATCTCGCGCCAGTCACGCCGCTTCAGCACCAGCACCGAGTGGCCGTCATGCACGCGCACAACGACCTGCGCGTCCGGGTACGCATATCCCGTCATATACCTAGAGGATCAATCCTACGATACTCGCAGTATATGTAACCGTACATGAACTGGCTCTCTTGGATAAAGTCGACGCCCTCATTGCCGACAGCCACATCGCGACCGGGGATCCACAAGGCGTCCCCGCTGCCCACGGTGTCATTTCCGGAGATGTCAACCAAGCGTCCGATCTCGGCCAGCACGCGCTCCCGGTTGTGTTTCCACAGGAGCGCGGCGTCAACTGCAGGTGCCACCAGCGCCGAACCGTCTTCGTTGATGGCATGACACTGGTCCAGGTCGAACGGCGGGACAATGGAATGGGATAGGAGCCACGAGTGCGCGTCGCCTAGCATGGCAATGTGGCTACTGGCAAGCGTCCAGACCAACAGCAAGAGCACGGCACCAGCACCAATAAGCGCATAGGCAGCACGCTGTGGCCGCACGGAAGCGGTAGAGGGCAGCAGCAGCAGTGGAATGCTGGCAGCCATGACGGAACGCGGTGCCGGCAACTTTGCAGTCATTTTGCGCAATGCAGAGAACAAATGACGTGGTGGAAAGGGCGCCGCGTGTGTGATTGGCTAAAGCTTTCACTTTTTCTCGTCATAAACCAAAATGTCGCGCTTGAGCGCTGGCTCCGTGTTGCTGGCTGGCTGCATTGGGGTGGCATCCGGCTTGTATCTCTGGGCGCCTTACATGGATGACTTTCAGAAGATGAGGTAGGTCGGCTCCTTGTTGGCCCTTGTAGGTGTAATCATACATGTGCAAGCGATCGTCTGCGGAGAGAGCGCGATGCCGCATCAGGTACTGCACGCTCCGATAACTCACTTACGATGGCAAGCGACACTCCTTCCTCCACCGGTGATGGTGAGAGCTCAGCTTTGCAAAAGGACATCAGTCCACACAAATAGATGTTGTTTCTATAATAAATCTCTCGGGCCTTTTCTTTTCTATTTAAGTCAGCCAGCTATATTTTTGCAACCTGCAGCGGTGGATGTATCGTCGATTACATGAGTTCATGCGTCTGCTTACAATTTGCTTAGTAGTTGAAACCTTTTCATCAAGCGTTGGTGGTTTAGTGGTAAAATTATCGCCTGCCACGCGGTAGCCCCGGGTTCGATTCCCGGCCAACGCATTACTTTTGGTCTCTGGTATAGCCACATTGACTTCGAAGTTTTGATAACTTTTTTTCTTAACCGCTGCCTCCTCTGTTGCTCAATTCATGATAATCGCCCTTCTCGCTGTCATGCACTTGTGACTTTCTCATATTCACCTCACGTTATATCATGCAACATGCATGCCCGAACGACGTATTAGAAGCTAACGTTGATAGTATCAATGCTAAAGCTAGGCGCGGGGGATTGAAACCCTCTGACACCGTGAGTCGGGTCGGGTCGGGTCGGGTCGAGTCGAGTTAGGTCGAAATTTTACGATACTATGCGACATTTTTCTAGACACACAATTTTTTTACAGATCTTCGTCACCAAAATGTATTTACGTGGCGCATACGCTGAGCACTACGTCAGGTATTAAGTAAATTTTGTGAACTATTGATAAGGCGTTGGTTAAAAGGCATAAAAAAATCTACTACGCAATTACAAAAATGCATCAGCCGGGAATCGAACCCGAGCCTCACGCTTGGGAAGCGGGAATGATACCATTTCACCACTGATGCGGTTGGCGCCGAGGAAATCTTAATTTTAATGTTGCTATTTAAAATCATTCCAGTGATTGGTTGCTTTCGGTGCAACGTTACACTCGACGTCTATAAATAGTTGACAACGTTGAGCCACTTGGTGACAATCTTCAGATATGCTGATCACGTTTATTACGCTTTGCCTGGTGCCCATCGTCGTAGAGTCCAAATACC
This sequence comes from Aphelidium insulamus, assembly GCA_036784855.1. Lineage (NCBI taxonomy): Eukaryota > Fungi > Aphelidiomycota > Aphelidea > Aphelidiaceae > Aphelidium > Aphelidium insulamus. The sequence continues at coordinate 113,662 of JAZDSV010000040.1, forward strand.
CAGAACGTTGAGTTCGGGGTCCACAGTATTGACGATGTCAATTGCGAAAAGCCAATGATTGGAATGGCATACTACTCCACAAACTACTCTGGACCTATCCCAAATGACAATTATAAGCCAAAAAAGCCGCTTACTTGCTATAGAGGGAGCACTCTGCCCCGCTCTGTGGGAATCCTAGCCAAAAATTCCTTGACCAGCACGTCCCAATGCGTCTGCTGCCAAAGGGTAAATATGTGGTGTTTAAGACTTTTCACGGCGATGACTGCGAAGCTGGTAAGGTTTATCGTGCAGACGTGCTCATAGCAGATGACAAATGCTATGCGTCAAAAGTTGGCTCAACAAGGTACAAGTGCAACCACGACGGTAGCGCAACACTGATGTCGTGCTTGATGTCAGATTGTGAGGAATGCTCCACTCGGCATATCACCAAGGAAAATCTCGGCAAGTGCACAGATCGTCAATCTATTTCATGCAGAACAGTGGATTAAGGTAAAATGCGGGCCAAATCGAACACACACTAGTAATAAGAGTGACATTACACTAGCTTGTGCATTATTCAGTGTATGATGCAGTCCTGCAGCACTTTACCACATCGGCACATAGCATTGCACGCCGCAGAACAGGTTACGCATACTGTCTCTAGGTCAATGCTGGGCAATGCCCGTGTAAAAGTTATACATCTCGTTGCTTTGCAAAAAGGAAAGCTCTCAGTCAGGGAATCGAACCCTGGTCACCCGCGTGACAGGCGGGAATACTAACCACTATACTAACTGAGATTGTTGTGTCCATGTCGGCTTGAATGAAATTTACTCTGCTGCATATATATATATATATGTATATTTACATACATAGCCTCGTACGATTATCGCGGATCAAAATCAAAACTCCATGAGACATTTGACGGGCACCGTCGCGGCCACTTCCTTGCTGGCTCAGCGTTCGGTGCGACGTGCCGTCAGCCTGTCACCGGCGCTTGGCAACAGGGTCCTGGACGACAAGGTACATATGCAGTACCACACACACTTGCGCTACAAAGACAAATGTGTGTAACACCTGCAGGACACCATAGTGCAGTTGCTGTACAACATTGGCTCCAAGAAGGAGGTGGAGCAGTATTTGCGGCAGTTCTCCGCCGTGGACTCGAAAAAGTTTGCCGTCATCAAGGTTGGTGGCGCGGTGCTGACGGACCAGCTGGCCACACTGGTGTCGTCGCTCACGTTCCTCAACCGCGTGGGCCTGTACCCGATTGTGGTGCATGGCGCCGGGCCGCAGCTCAACCACGTGCTCGAACGGGCCGGTGTCACGCCGCACTACCAAGACGGGATGCGCGTGACTGATGCCGCCACACTGGCCGTGGCTCGCCGGGTGCGTGGCTGTATGAAAGTGTTGTTAAAAGTGCCCTAGTTCTCACCTGCGCTGTGCCAGTGCTTTATGGAGGAGAATATGAAGCTGGTGGAGGCGCTTGAAGAACACGGCACCCGCGCCCGTCCAATTACCGGCGGTGTCTTTGAAGGTACACTACTAATTATATATTCAACAATATGTTACACACATGTATTGCAGGAGAGTTCTTGGACAGGCAAAAGTACGGCTTTGTGGGCCGGGTGGTTAAAGTACACCGCGAGGCCATCGAGTCCAGTATCCGCGCCAATGCCCTGCCCATACTGACCAGTCTGGCCGAGACACCCGCCGGCCAGATACTCAATGTCAATGCGGACGCGGCGGCAGGCGAGCTGGCCCGAGCAATGGAGCCCCTGAAGACAATCTACTTGAACTCCACGGGCGGAATGCCGCACCCCGTCACCAATGAGAAGATTAGCGTAATCAACCTGGATGAAGACTATGACGGCCTTGTCCGTGAATTCCAAAAGGTGAACAACACACACATTTGTATACAGAAATGCAACGTATATAATAATATTCTGTCTAGCTGCCAAAGAAGGGAACTCTGCTGAAGCTGATGGAGATAAAGCGGTTGCTGGATGATTTGCCGCGCTCGTCATCCGTGGCCATTACGAACGTGGAGCATTTGTCGCGCGAACTGTTCACAGACTCTGGTGCCGGCACGCTGATACGCCGCGGCTATGCGCTGTTCCATGCGCGCGGCATGTCGGAGGTGGACACGGAAAAGTTTCGTGCGCTGGTGGAGGAGAGCGGCGCAGTGCTGCCTGGCCAGTGTCCCAGTGTCGCCTCATATCTGCAGCGGCTCTCGCGCGTTGACCAAGAAGTGCACATTTTTGGCGACGAGGCGTACGAGACGGCGGCTGTGGTCACTGCCAAGAATTCTTCCTTTAATGCCGCTGATGGTGGTAATCACCCGCTGGCCACACTGGACCTGTTTGCCAGCACCCGCGCCGCCGATCTGAACAATGTCACAGACAGTGTGTGGGATTCGGTGCGGCAAGCGTTTCCCCGGCTGGTGTGGTCGCTGGACAAGTCGGCGCCGGCACGGTCGTGGTACTTTGACCGCAGCGATGGCAGTGTGACGCTGGGCGAGCGCACGGTGTTTTGGTGCGGCCTGGCCTCCATGGCGGAGATTGGCGCCGCGGTACAGTCACAGTTGCCGCCATCGCCTGCAGTTATGGAGTCGGCGTCGGCAGACTACACAGGTACACAGCAGCAGCAGCAGCATATTCGCGTGCCGACGGGCAAGCGCCACCACAGCACTGCTACTGGCCGCAAACGAGTCGGCTTAATCGGCGCGCGCGGCCACACTGGCAAGGAACTGATCAACCTGCTTGATGGACACCCGAACTTGCAATTGGCGCACGTATCATCGCGAGAACTGCACGACACCGAGTTGCGTCTGCCGCACTCTGGCCAAACGCTGACATACTCAAGTCTGTCACCCGCTGATGCCGCCAGCCTGCCTGATGTGGACTGCTGGGTGCTTGCGCTGCCAAACAATGTGTGCAAGCCGTGGGTGCAGGCTCTGTCCGCCAAACCCTCACCGCCCGTTCTGGTGGACCTGAGCGCCGACTATCGCTTTGACCCCGAGTGGACATATGGCCTGCCCGAGCTGTACGGCGCTCGCCGTGACCTGCGCCACGCCAAACTGATTTCCAATCCTGGTATCTCGTTCACAGAACATAAATTTCTCTTAACATGTAGGGTGCTATGCCACCGGGATGCAGATGGCCTTTTATCCACTGGTGGCGAACAAGCTGCTCGACACGGCAGTGCCGCCAACAGTGATGGGCGTGTCGGGCTACAGCGGTGCCGGCACCAAGCCCAGCATGAAGAACGATGTGGAAGTGCTCCGGGACAATCTGCTCCCATACTCGCTGACGGGACACATCCACGAGCGCGAAGTGTCGCATCATCTGGCCCGGAGTGATGCAGCATTTGCCGGAGTGCACTTTTCACCACACGTTGCCCCCTTCTTTCGCGGCATAGCTCTCACGTGCAATGTGGTGCTGCGGGATGCGCTGACTGCGCGTGACATTCACCACCTGTTCACCAAACAGTACGCCAATGACAAACTGGTCAGAGTTGTAGATCTGGATGGCGGCATGGCCGGTGATGGTGTACCGTATGTGCGTGACAATGCCTGCCGGCACTGGGTGGCCATCGGCGGCTTCAAGGTGGGCCGGGCAAGCAGCCGCGATTCAAGTCTGCGCCGTGTCGTCATCTCGGCCACCATTGACAATCTCAACAAGGGCGCCAGCACTCAGGCTGTGCAGGTTCGTGACAATTTGTGGCTGTGAATGTCTATATATTATATTAACAACCACAGAATATAAACCTGGCACTCGGATTTGAGGAATACGCCGGCATTCCCGTGGAAGAGAAATACTCATAAATAGCTAAAATGATACAAAAATATTTTAGTCAGTCTTTGCTGCGTCGCCACCTTCCTGCGGAACAGCCAAAATTGCCGGGCGCAACCATCGGCGACGCCGTGTGGCACAATCCGTGTCCGCCAGCTGGCGCACAGTGCTCCACTTGTGGTCCATGTACACCCAGCCGTCCGAGTCGGCCTTGGCGCCGAAATGGCGGCTCCACACCAGAGTGTCCACTGTCCACTGCGATCCGGGCGCCCACTGCCACATGGCTGCGGTCGTCGGGTCTGCACAGAATGCCTTGACGTCCCCCACAGACACGGTGGCCATGCCGCGCTTCACCAGCGGCACCGGTGTAACTGCATGCGTCTCCTTGGCGCCCACTGCAATGTCGCCACCGATATTGGACCAGTTGGCGCGCTCCTTCTTCAGCGTGGCTTCCGTGAAGCCGACACCGGCCCACTTGCGCTGATTCTCCCAGCACTCGACGTAGACTTTGCGCACCGGCTCCGCGTCCGACGGCAGCAACAGTCCCGCATCGTTACGATTATTAGTATTATTATTACCGCTAGCAAGAACAATGCGACGCCACAGCTGTCGCAATCGTGCCAGCAGAATTGACGGCACCTGCAGCTCGAAACTCTGCCACCGCTTCACCAGCACAATGCACGCCGACTGTCCGACGGGGGAGCTGCACAGCACTGCCGTCCACCCGGCCGCGATGGCCACCACACGCCACGGAATGTACTCGTGCACCATGAAGAGCATGGCGGCCGACAGCAGCGTCAGGCGCAGAATTGTGGCGGTGCCGCTCTCATTGGACCAGTCGATGTGGCGGTCGGCCAGGCGCAAGTGCTCGTACACGTCGCAGTAGAGGCCCATGGTGTTCTGGATGAACTGCATGTTCTTGCGGTAGTTGACGTGGTCGGGCTTCATGTCGGCGGCGGTTGGCGGGCGCTGCGTGGCTGGCGGGGCCGTCGGCTTGTTGCCACGCACTGTGCGCAGGTAAAAGTTGCGTGCAATGGCAATAATGAGAACAGTGTGCGGCACAAAGACAAATAGTACGGGCTGCCAGCAGAGCATTGTATAAACTGTCAGTGCCAATAGCGTTTCTGCGTGTGAGTTAATACAACTATTTGCAATACAATAAGCAACTGTACCAGAGGGAGACTTCCACCAGAGAATGGCCTCGACGCGGTCTTGCAGTTCCGCGAGGGGCCCGATCTTGTTCAGGAAGCGCGTCGAATTCTTTGGCATCGTGGTGAACAGGTTGAGTGGCGGTGAGCCCGGTGGCGAAAGGTGGCGCGACGTCTCGGCCGTGGTGTGAATGAGGTCTTTGAGCAGGCTCATGCTTGCCGTCTGGCCATTGTTGCTGCCACTATTGTGTGTGATCTCCGCCTTGCTGCCACGCTTGCCACGGCGTTGATGTGGTTCCGCGGCGGCGGTACTCTGTTTCTTGCTCTCTGTGCTGCCAGTGCTGCCACCATTGGCAAAGAGGGACGGCGAGTCGGGCGGTGTGGCGTACGGGGAAATCAGTTCTGCCTGCGCCTGTACGGGCGTGGTTGAGGTGGTGAGTGTCAGGAATGTGTTGGACGAGGAGCGCGATATGGCGGCGCTAGACAGTTTGGAGCCGGTGGGCAGTGTGCGCGACTTGTTGTGGCCGCCGCCGCCTTCATGCGCCGCTGCCTTGTCATCGTCGTGAAAGAGCAGCGTTGCCAGATCGTCGCTGCTGCCCTCCATGATTTGCATGGCTTCGTCGGCAGATTTACGGCCGCGTCGATGCAAGCCACAGCGCGATGCGGCCGAGACGTCGTCCTGTACGGCGGCACTGTCGGACACCGCGCTCGTCATGGATTTCACCTCCAATGTGGCGTCGTCGTTCAGGTTTGGCGTGCTGGCACTGGCTTGAAGTCTGCCGTGCCGGGCATTGTCGTCTTGCCCGGCATCTACAGCGCTACACCCGTCCCGCGCAAGAACCCGGCATTTCCGGTGCACGTTCATGCCGCAGTCTGTGGGAGGTAAGTATATATATATCTATACATATAAACACGTATTTGCATCTATACCTGCACACGACAACCCTTGATGGGCAAGCCCCCAGAGCAGTTTGCGGCACACATCGCAGTCGGTGGGTGTCAGGTATGTCTTGACGGAGAATTGGTGCGCTACGCCGGTGTCTGCGGGCGTATCCATGGATAAGGAATTGTGATGTGGTTTGACTGATTAAGTGGACTCATTAATGGCGGCGCGCGACCGATCTTCCAACAGCGCGATGATTGGTCAGATTGCAGCAGCCAATCAGCGCGCTTGAAATGTGTCCAGACGCGTTCTGATTGGTGGACGCTTATTGGTTGGAAATTCCCCGCAAAATATAACTGGCGCCGCGCGATCGGTTGCCTGCGCCTTCACGCGACCGACAGCTCGCCGACAATTTGTTTATACCAAATAACTTCTACATGAGCGGACTGGAGGTGACGGATGAGGAGAGCGGGGACGCACAGTTGTTGCGGACCCTAGGCTATCGGCAGGAACTGGCACGCGAGCTCTCGTCCTTCAGCAACTTTGCCATGTCATTCACGACCATCAGCGTGCTGACCGGACTGCTGATTCTGTACGGCTACGGACTGGAGACGGGCGGGCCCGCTGTCATTGTATGGTCGTGGCCGGTGGTGTGTCTGTTCTCGCTGGTGGTGGCACTGTCCATGGCCGAGATCTGTTCGGCGTTCCCCCAAAGCGGCGGCGTCTACTACTGGACCGCGCAGTTGTTGCAGTGTCGCGGCGACTCCAACATTAAAAAAATGGCGGCTGACGTGGCTGTGAAGCGGCAATCGCAAATTGATGTCACAGTTAATGACACTGTGTCTACGCCGACGCCATCTCCCGTCGGGTCGGCCGCCTCGTCCACCCGCACCCGAGTGGCGCTGTCCCGACGCAATGCGGCTCTGGTCAGCTTCTGGAGCTGGGAGGCGGCCTGGTTCAATTTGTTGGGGCAACTTGCAGTCACGGCCGGCGTCGACTACGGGCTGGCAATGGTGCTCGGCGCGTTCGGTTCCATAGTGAACAAGGATTTCGTGCCGACCGCGCCGCTCCTGTACGCCATCTACCTGGCCGTGGTGGCGGTGCACACTGCGTTGAATATGGGCAGTGTGCGCATTATGGCCGCCATGGGCCGGGTGTCGGTGTGGTGGCACTGTCTGGGCACGCTGGTGCTGATTGTCACACTGCTCAGTACGGCGCCGACCCTGCGACCCGCCGCCTTTGTGTTTGGCGAGTTTCGCAACATGACCGGCTGGGACAGTGTGCCGTACGTGGTGCTGCTGGGCACGCTGATGGCGCAATTCACCATGACTGGCTACGATGCCAGTGCGCACATTAGCGAAGAGACCCGACGGGCGAATGTTGCCGCCCCGGTCGGCATGGTCATGGCAATTGTGGTATCGTTCGTGGTTGGCTGGGCACTTCTAATTGGTCTGACGTTCTGCGTGCAAGACTACGAACTGACGGTGGCCACCGGGACCGGGTTTGCGGTGGCGCAGATCTTCCTGGATTGTGCCGGACGTGCTGGCGCCTCACTCCTCCTCACCGTGGTCATGGGCGCCATATTCTTTTGTGGCGTGTCCTCGCTGACGAGCAACGCCCGGAGTATGTTTGCATTTGCCCGTGATGGCGGCCTACCGTGCTCGCTGTGGCTGTCGGTTGTTCATCCAGGCCGTATGATTCCCCTTAATGCAGGTATGCTCAATTTAATCTACTTCAAGGCCAAACACTAACGGTACATAGTGCTGTGCTGTGCTGGATGCATCGCCGTACTGGGTCTGCCGTCTCTGTACAGCAGCACTGCATTTGCTGCCGTGACGTCCATTGCCACAATTGGACTGTACATCTCGTATGGAATTCCCATCCTGCTGCGGATCACTATTGCTCGGCACTCGTTCCCCGCCGGTCCAGTGAGTCTGGGTCGGCATTCCGGCTGGCTGGGTGCCACTGCCTGTTTATACATTGCATTCATCACGGTGCTGTTTGTACTGCCGCCCGTCTATCCCATAACTGCGTCGACGTTCAACTATGCCAGTGTGGCCGTGTGCGCTACTCTGGTGGGCAGCGTCGGCTGGTGGGTGCTGGACGCTCGTCACTGGTTCACGGGTCCGAACTGTCGCCGGAAAATATAGTTAGTGTTAAATATAGTTTGTGTTATCTTTGACACATCTATTGTCACTGCCCGGCAGAGCTTCAAGAGCCTTGCGATCCGTGTGCGCCGCAACCACACCCACACCCACACAGAAAGGATTTTTTTGGCGGCGTCCCACAGGAAGCACAGCCCGGCCCAGATGTCCCGGCCCATCTGTTCTGGCACGGCCATGCGACCATGATACCATGATGGCGACCGTGATACTGGTCCCGCTGTCAACGCCGTTAATTGTAGTCATACATATGGTCGCTTAAGTATCGAACATATTAGAAGATGATCCCGATGACATGTAAGCATGGCTCGCCTGAAGAATGGCGATCATCAATACAGTACGACGCTACTATCCCACGAATGGAAATCGAAATTGTCGGCTCCGCAGTATACACCGCCAAAAAGCACGATTTGTTGACGCGACTATCGGCAATACAGTCCACACCAGTGGTGTTCATCGAAGAAATATGCAAAGAGCTACCTGACGATGATCTTGAAGAATGCAAATTGTGGTTTGAGAGCTATGAGGAAGGGATCGACATTCCTGGAGTGTATACTTTCGATACTCAAAGGTAGTGGCAACTATATATTGTAGACAGGTAGCCGATAAGGTTTAAGAAGCTATTCAAGGTCAAATCGCGTTCATGGTTGTGTTCATTTCAGTGACATGTGTACAGCGTGCGCCTTGAAGTACAAACTGTTGTGGTTGATCAATCCAGTTTTGTCGTTGTTTGGGCACAGCAGTTCAAATGCTGATTCTCTAGGAAAAGTTTTGGGCAATACACGTATCGTTCCCGACAGCAAAGAAAAATCCTTATAATACATATACATTTCGTTATTGATGCTGTAAGAGGGCACATGCATCACAATATGCACAGATACAACGTGGACGCCACACTTGATCAGCACGCGGAAAAGAAAGAAAAAAGAGAAAGAAGAAAATGGACGTGCAATTGCGCGTGCGCTTCGTGGCACGCGACCAGTGGCAGACGGTGCGGCTGACGGCCACTCAGGCTGCAGAGAGGTGTGTATTGTGTGTGGATGGCCTTGAATCTATAATGACACCCCTGGTAGTCGCGTGGAGGATGTGCTGCGTGTGGTGCTGCATGCATTCCAGTTGCCTTCGCGTGGCGCCGAGTGGTGGCCGGGCGCCGAGTATGATGACGATGGCGGTGGCGGCGATGGCAGAGGAGATATTGCACAGCATGGTGGCAAGAGTACTGCGGCATTCACCACACCGGCGTCTAGGGACCGTGTGGCGTGGCTGTGTGGCCAATTCGGTTTGTACTTGCCGGAGCGTGGCCACTGGATGGAGGACCGGCGCGTGTTCAGCGAGTACTGTGCCGCCACGTCACCCTCGACGTGCATTGCCACCGTGGTGGAGCTGCAGCACCGACGCCACTATGTGCCCACGCACGGCACACGGCACTACTGCGAGGGCGCCCTGCTCAAGAAGGGCGACCGGTCCATCGTGTGGCGCCGACGGTTCTTTGTACTGCGCGACCACACACTGCACTACTACAAGAGCCGCACGGACTCGGCCACAGCCACGGCACCGCTGGGCAGCGTGGCGCTCTCGGACGGCTTCGAGTTGCGAGTGTCGCCCAGCGTCTCCATTAGTAGTGGTGCTGTTGGTGCATCATCCGGAAATGCCACCGCCGAATTCCATCTGTGCACCGCCAGCAAAGTGTATCGAATGTGCGCGCTGTCGGGCGCCGACTACGCCAACTGGGTGCGCATTCTGCGGCAGGTGCAGCAGGGCGATTGTAGAAAAATGCGGCGCCAGTCTGATGCACGCCCCGCGCCGCCGTCACCAGCACCAACCACAGCCACGTGCAACTCTGCTGCCGGTTGCTCCACCGCCTCGTCGCCCTCGTCAGCCACGCCCAGTGAAGTGGCCGAGAGCGATACGGAGTCTGGCATCATACAAGCACCCATGGCCGCCACAAGGAGGGAGGCGCCCACGGACTTTGACCCAGCGCACGCCTTCAGCCACCTGCACCTGTCGGCAGCAGTCACGGCACGCCGACGCTCCCCGTCGCCGTCCGCCACAGCCACTGCGTCTTCCGCCAGACCGCAGCACGTCGACATTGCCGGCGACAAGGTTGGCTACCTGCACAAGCGAGGCAATGTGAACCGCGCACTCCGCCGCCGTCTCTTTGTCCTCCGCGACAAAATCCTCTACTATTACCGCCACGACGACACTCCTAGCGCCTCTGCGTCATCATCAACTGCAATGCCATCCATGGCCAACAACAATAGCAGCAACAACAACAGCGGTCTGCAGTACGCCGGCATGATCAATCTGGAGGGCAGCCGGATCGTGGGCAGCTGTCGCAGCGGCGGTTTGCCGGCAGCGGGTGACGGCAACTTGGATGCAGATGACAGCAACGTTTCATCGTCTGCCAACAACAGTGCGGCATGTACATTTCACATTGTGACCCCGGCGCGCGTCTATGTGCTGTCCACGGACGACGCGGATGAGTGGTCCGACTGGCGCGATGCATTCGAGTTTGTCTGCGGCATTGTGGTGGAGACTGGTGGCAATAATAATGGGAATGGACTCAGTGCTGGCACGGCTAGTTGGCGGCGCAGTGGCGGGGATTTTACCGCGACGGCGCTCATGGCAGATAGTGTGTTTGGCCCGCAGCGCCCGCAAAGCGCTCAGTTTGCCGCAGACACCTCAACATTCCTGTCTGGGCAAGAGAATACAAGCCGACCTCCCGCTAAGCCAGTCTCTTTGCGCAAACAGCAGCTGACACTAGATCACGAGCTGCTTGGCCATCCCGAAGTTGAAGGTGACCAACAGTTTTTTATGATGTATATGAAACTTTCTTAATACCCTTCTCAGGCATGCTGTGGAAGCGCGGTAACGATCGCATTGGCAAGTGGCGCAAGAGGCATTTCGTGCTCGCCGGTCGGACTCTGTTTTACGGCCTGGAGCGCACGGACGACGACACGCCGTTCAAGCCCATTGGCAGCATCCCGCTGACAATATGTCGCCTGCAAGCGCCCGACCTATCTGCCGACACATTTATGCCGCCCGTAACTAATGCTGACAATGCTGCCGTGGCCAGCGGCTCGGCAATGATGCTGCTCACGCCCACCAGCGGATCGCCGCTGGTCGCTGCACAACAACCACCGCGACGGAGGCTGCCATCATTTGCACCTGGAGGCTCTGCCGCTGAGCCATCAGTAATGCCATCAACGTGGAATAACCGGCGCCTGGCATTCGATCTGGCAGTGTGCAATGAGAGTCTGCCGAACCCAGTGCTGCGCGTCTATCACATGCAGGCCGAGACGTATGAGCAGTACCGGGGCTGGGTGCGGCGCATCGCCATTCATACCAACGCAGACTCGTCTACGCTGCGTCAGTTGCTGCCATAGATTTCGATAGTAGCAGATCACCTTTTACGGTTATATTTTATTAACTAATCGTTTTGGATGCCTAGTTGAATGTCCGTATCACATGAAAAGCACATCTGGATTGGCCATGTCAAGAAAATCTGGCTGGTTATAAAAATGATGTGTTGCTTGCATCGCAGCTGGATCATTTGAGTAAACGCCAAGTGCATCCCACTGCGATTGCCCTTCGCCGTTCCCATCAAGTTCACTGTCATGAGATATAGTACCAGTATAATATGGATCAGGTGTATATGGTAAACCAGTACCAGGATGATACTGACCAGGTACGGCATATGGATCATGCGGGTTTGCGCCAGTTATATCCCACGGCAAATGTCCCTCGCCGGCCGTATCGTGTGGCACACCGCTATAATGTACGCTACCAGTAGTTGTCACATCTCCGTCTCCTGATGGCTGACCAGTAAAACCAGTGGTAAATGATCCATCATCAAGAATGTTGAAACCATGGCCATCTTGGGGCCCGGCATCGCTGTCGTGCGCGGTATGATGATGGCCTTCATGGCCGCCATGAGTCCCGCCGTGCTGTCCAGTGGAAGGGGAGTCATACGCAGCATCTTGCGATGGTGCATCATTGTCGCCATCATCCTGATCAGTGTCCTGCGCAGCATCTTCAGTAAGATTATTGTCGTCATCTGCCACATCTTCGAGCCAATCAGAAACTTTATCGCACTGCTCTTTGAGATCTTGGATGAAATCGAAAGTGCATTTCGCAAGCGCCATTCTACCCAACAAACCCGTATACATTTTTTGGATTTCTTCGCCGTTCGATTCAGACTTGAGCGTCGGTTCGTCATTGAATGATTTCGCAAGAGTTTGCAGCAGAGCAGCTTGGTCGCGCATTTCATTGGTGCACTCTTTAATATCAGATGGTACGTAACGGTTCGCTTTTGGGCCAACGTCATCTTGGGTGCTGACCACGAAACTCCTCTGGCTCTCGAGGTGCAAAGTTTTACTGATTGTAATAGCGCCTCCGCGTTGGTGTGCCACCATTAGCCGAAATTGTTTGTTATGGAACGCAGGCACTGTAAACGAATAAATATCGCACTTGTGATTCTTTGAATACTTCATGTAGTCAGCTTCTGTTTTGTCGTTTGTGAAGTGAAGATTGCCATCGTTGTCGTCATTGACTACATGGATGTCCGCGTGGCCATTGTTCTTAGTACTTATCATGTACAGCCCGCGCTCCGCGGTAAGTTTCGGATAGAATCTACGGATTTAACATCGTTTCCGGTCATTTCCAGCCTGCTAGTACGTACCGTCGATAACAAACGACAGTCGTTGCCTTTTCACCAACGCGATACTCGCCTGTATGAAACCAGCGTGCACGAAAAGGCCAGCGCATTCTGCGAAATATTGCGCTGCAATATATGAAATTAGTTACATGAATGTTTTCACTGGACCTGGACATACCTAGCGGGATGTAAGCCATACAATGCGCACGCGAGAACGCACATAACAATCTGCAGTTTCATCCAAGCGATTAAGTATATTACTTATCAATGATGTTTTATGATGGCTAATTGTTAGATGTGGGCACTGGATGGTTGTAAGCAGCTTTTATGTCTTCGTGACGCGATACAATCAGACACGCATCGGCCAATCATCTCGTTGTGATTGATCTGTTCGCGATCATTTGCTGGCGATGATCACGAAATGATTGTTAGATTTTGCATAGATCGCTACACTCATAACGGGTTGCTCATTGAGGTGGGTTAGCTTAACGTTACATTCTAGTAGCCAACTTTGATTGTATTAAAGCCTATTCTGCAAGGGCTTTTATGGAATTGTCGCGTGTCAAACATGCATACTGATCATGCATACTGCATCATGTATCCCCTCGCAATCCAAATGCCTAATAATGTATGAAAAATCAATCACATGAATACACATAATGCATAATGCATGGACATGTGATTGACACGTGACAATTTCGTGAGTGCATAAATAGCGCGACATTTCAATTTTAAACCGCAACGCTGATTCTAACCGCCATGAAGATCAGCAGCACTACATCGATTGCTATCTTAGCCCTTTGCTATTGGCGTGCGTCCTCATAAGCAATGCCCACTGATAGGCCTTTAAAGCAAGAGGACTGGCTGAAGCGCGAGGGACAGGCTCTCATTGACGCGGTGCATGAACCAAATCCCATGGTTGGATTGGGAACGGTTGCCCGTTTGACGGACAAGCCTGGAGCTGCGGGAGAGTGGGCACTGGCAGCGCAGATAAAGGGTCTCCCACCAGGCATTGCAAGGGAATTATTCGAACAGCATAAAACTGCTAAGCTCGAAAAACTTGTCAATTGGCGTAATCCGGATGGTACTACTCCATTGACGTCTGCGACGATGAGCTCAAATTCTGAATATGCCATCCGCCGCAGCTGGGAGCGCTGGTTGATTTTCCAGTTTTGTATGGTAACAACGTATTCCACATTGCTGCAGGGATGTGCATCGATGAGGATTCTGCAGCACTGATCGTTTCCGAAATCATGCGCCTGCACCCCAACGCCGTAAAAGAAACCACGACAGACACTAATTGGACGCCGTTAATGAGAGCGATCCAATGTTCTCGCCCGAAAGTGGTGCGCATGTTGCTTGAAAGTGGTGACCCTGAACAGCTGGCAATCCAAGACTATCTGGGCAGAACGGCTCTTGATCATGCAAATGTAATGCTGGAATTTGCTGTCGATGAGCGGCGTGCAGTTGCAGCCGAGATCCAAAAATTGGTTGCAGACGCAGTGGAGAAGCGGAATGGTGAGCTGGCACTTGCTTGATAAGCTGAGTAATGACTCACCTGACAAAATTCCTCAATAAATAACACTGATCTTCTAGTTTGCATAACTATAACACAATCAATGAGATATATACCATGCGTTTTACGTATTATGTTACATGTTTGAAAATAGCATACTTCAGCCCACAAAAACAGAACGCATAAATAAGCGTACGTGCAGATTGTCTAGCGCGTCCACGCCGATCGGCCGGACGATCGCGCGGTCGAATTCTGTTGATTGTTTTGATTATTACAGCATCGGCGCACGCTCATACATATAAATATATATTTACAGTTCTGTTGTCTTGCACCATAGTCTCGATCCTCAAGCAGACAGAGGTGGGTGCAGTGTACTGGTAGTTGTCTGCATATGTCTCCGTAATAACTTGAATACTAAGAACATATGCGCCATCACGAAGCCAGCTTATTTATTGTTCTCGGATGCCTGTTACTGGCACCACGGCCTGTGAACAGTGCGGCCGTGTCGGTGGCGGGCAAGCTGGTGGATGCCAATGGTGGCAGCAGTAATATCGGTGCTCAATTCGGTGTGGATGTCAATGTCGGCAAGCCGCGCCACTTTAACCAAGACGACGGGAATGGGGACGATGTACCGAATGGCGTGGACGACGCGGATGATTCAGCCACGCAACTGAAGCCGGGCCAGTGCCCATTCAAGGTGCCGCGATTCGACTGTGAGGCGCCAAAGGGGCCAGGTGCAGCAGTAGGTGAAGATAATGCCGCGCCGCTGGACGCCAGCCGGCTGCACCCATCACAGATACAATTTGTCATGGCAGCGGGCGACTCTGTTTCCGCCGGGCTGTTCTCCACATGGTGTGTAATCTGTCTGTGTGTATCTATGAGTATATCTATGAGTACCTGTCGTACATATATCTATTGAATGTACTAGTGACTACATATGAACTGTACATACAAGTGATCACTACCATGTCACCAGCGATAACAGTCCAGGTCCGGCAGCGGCCGCTTCGGGTTCCTGAGCAGCAAGGACGGGCTGTTTAGCGGGGCGGAGCAGCGCACGTCGTCGTTCGTCACGGGCACCGCGCCACACATGCTTACGCTGCGCAATTTCGTGGCCCGATATGCGCCGGCCGTGCTGGGCGGCTCCGACACCAACACCGCGCTGCGCTACCTGGGCCAGGACGAGCACGCCTACCACTCCACCGACATGAACGCGGCCATATCCGCGGCAAAAGTGCAGGATCTGCCGGCGCAGTTTGCCCGCCTCAAGCGCCAACTGGAGACCTATGCGGGCACACTGCGCGCCCACCCCAATGGAACAGTGTTCACGCGGGCGGGCCATGGCGCCGACGGCCGCACGCCGGTGTACGACACGGTGCGCATCGGTGCCAAACTGCTCAACGTGATGGTGGGCGGTATCAATGCGTGCTGGCAGTGCTCCGCGTTCCTGATGATGGGACAGACGGCGCAGTCCACCCCGGACAGCATTGCCGCCGCCTTCAACGAGAGCCTGAGCATTCTGTACGACTCGCCGATATTCACGCAGTTTACGGTGCCGGTGGTGGTCTCGGAGCGCAACACTGGCAGTGGGGATACCGGGACCGCCACAGGAGAAGATAACAGTAACAATGGCACAGCTGCCGTCGGTGATGGCTGGCTAGAGTGGCGCAACGGCAGCGATACAGTGACAGTGCAGTCGCCGCTGTATGTCCAGCTGGTGCTGTTGCCGCGACACCTGCTCTCACAGCTGATCTATGTGCGGGACGCGAGCGCGTACTGCACCGTACTGCAAGAGGTGGGACAGCTGTGCAAGTGCGCGTACGGCACTGTTCCCGAGCGCGACTACATGGAAGTGCTGGTGAGCGAGTACAATGCGCGGCTGCGATCGCTGGCCGCAGAGTGGCGTCGCCGAGTGTACGCCGACGGCCGGCAGCGACAGTTCCGGGTGGTGTTGAATGACGCGCTGGAGCAGATGGTGCTCATGACACCGGCCAACGCCGCCGAGCAGAAGCGGCACTACAATGCATCGGCGCCCGCAGTGCAGTACGCCACCCAGCTACTGAATCCCGTCGACTGTTTCCACCCGGGGCGATGCATGCACGAAGCCATTGCCACCACTCTGTGGAACCGGATGTTTCCCGCAGCCGCCTCTGATCCAACAGACGGCCAAGAGAACAACAACACCGATAATGGTACGCTGGACAAGCCTATAAATAGGGTGCTGGCACAGCCGCGCGGTGTAACTGGCTACAATGGCACCACCACAGTCAACAACAGCACCGACACAAGCAATCCTCTGCCGGAAGTGCGGGTCTTTTGTCCCGGCCCAGCAGACTACTTCAACTAGCACACTATGATGTTGTCCTTCACTGTCTGTTGTGTGCTGTTCGTTGTTGATGTGTCACACTATATATTGCATTTCAGCCCTTTTTGCTCGCTTCAGAACTGCCTCAAAGTTGGCTTGCAACAAGTGACGTGCATGCTGCCTGCATATTGCCTGACCTGACTACTCTGGCAATACACACTGATTAGCTCGTGTCAATCTATCGGTCATCGGTTCTATTGGGTTGAAGTCCAACTTCATATCTATGTATTCAGAAACAGAGCTGCATACTTCACAACGCTTAGCAATTGCTTAACGAAAGAGAATCATGCTGGGCAAGCAGACTCGCCTGTGTCGTGAATTGGGGTGTATTTGGTGAATTGGTGAATTGGTGGTTATTTAAAAGAGTGTACAGAAGTTGAAATCATTCATTTCGGCGTTCTCATTCTGCAACAATCTTGTGTTTCAACAGCATTTGACACAGCAAATCTCTGAGCTCCACATTTTGAAGATTTCCGATTGCCGCCACCACGTCCGACAACGACTTGAGCTTTTTCAGATCAAGTACTTTGGTGACTTGTGCCACAGTCACGACAAGCAAGAGGAAATCTAAGGCAGGACACGCCACCGTAAAATTGACATCCGCCGGTATGTTGGTTCGACTCCATTCGCGGATCGACTCGTTTAGAGGGACAGTGCTCCAAAGTCTCCGAGGAAAAAGTTTCCGGCGTTGTCGATAAAGATATTGGCAGGTTTCACGTCGCAGTGTCCGAGGTTCAGCGAGTGCATCAGATCGAGGGCCTGAGTCATTTGTCTGACGAGTCGCAACGCATCACTCTCCAGTACCAAAGGCATATTGTGCAGCGCAGACGGGTAAATGGGCATCAGAAGGCCATTCCAGGCAGCGGAAGTCTCGCCCATCACTTCAATGATAGGAGTAGTTCCTTTTTCGGAAGAATGTTTTTGGAACGAAATAAAGTCGATGGGTCCAGCCAAATGCGACAATGTGGCTGTGTTGTGCTGATCAAGAGTCTTCCATGCGTTACTTTCAATTGATGCAGCGCTCTTATCGTGCGGAATTTTCAACAGCTTCGGCGTGGAGCCAATGAAGGCGTTCAAGAAAATAGAACGACTCGGAATATTGCACGCAAACACGCCATTAACTTGCACCTTAAAATCGTCCCAAATTACACGGCGGGTCGAAGACATCGGAATTCAAACGATGTCGTTGAGTAATTTGACCGCTTCTTCCTCGGTACCGATTAATTGGACTCGAGCAGCGTAAAATTCGATAAGTGCTTTACGTTCATCTGCAGTCAGTTTATGCTTGGACAGCCGTTCAAAGTTTTCCACACCGGGCGACCACCACGACGGACTGGTGTCTATCGCGCAGTTAGTCGCCATAATCACAGCGATCATACTGATTACCCTTGGGCTCTCCGGTCACTTTAATTGACGTCTTGCCAGTGAATAGAAGGCGCGAATCGCCGTGCTCGTCGGCACCGATGACGAACGCCTTGCCACCGCGGATCTCCTCCAGAGTGGCGACGCCGAATTTCTTTTCCAAGGAAGCGACCGGCAGTTTCCCATCAGGAGTCAGTGTGGTGTCGGCTTCCTTTGACGGGGCGGTGGCATCTTTTGTCTGGTAAAACTGAACGTTGATGTCGGCCATTTTGAAGTATTAAGAAAAAGAAAAAGGCTTTGCATATATAAAGATATATATAATAATAATTATTATATATTACACTTAACTTAACTTAAAGATATATAATATTTACACTTAACTTAACTTAACCATTCACAGCAATAACACAGCGCACAAAACATGTCCACGGATCCAAATGCGCGTGTGTGCACCTTTTATGCGCGCGGCCAGTGCAAGTTTGACCGCAACTGCCGCTTCAGACACGTGCTGCCGGGTGGTGCCAGTAATGGTGTTGGTGCTGGTGCGTCGCGCGGTGGTGGTGGGTCCCCCATGTGTATATGTGTATTTGATCCACTCGACGAACCTAAGCGATAGCCGCAGCTGCCAAGGACGCCCAGCCGCGGTTCAATACCGACTCGGTGACGCTGGACGCCCGGCAGCTGGTCGAGTTCATGTGGCCGTTCTGCGCGTACAGCCCCGACACCGCCGCCTACCCGCCAGTCAATCTAATCAGCGGCACCGACGAATCGCCCGAGGAACTCCGCTGGTCCTTTTTGACTCGGCTGCCCGCTGACTACGTATGTACCATGTATACACTGTATGCTGTACTCTGCGGTTAATATGATTATCTGATACTTTATCGACACTTTATATATATTGATATATATTTATTGTGACAGAGTGCGCGCGTTGGCCAGATGCTGCAAACTGTTCAGGCAAGGCGACAGCAAATACTCGCGGACCCAAATGCCGCAGTCAAATGGCTGAATGACGAGATTTCAAATCGACAAAGTTTCGCCAACCCGTTCGGCGGCAAGCAGCAGGTTGACGCAGCTGCTGCTGTGTTTGGTGGTGGTGGCAGTACTACTCCGTCGGCATTCTCGACACAGCCAGCCACCGTGTCGCCTCCATTTGCATCTACTCCCACTACTCAGGCGGCATTCGCCTCAGGCCAGCCTGCCTTTGGGCATTCTGTGTTTGGACAGTCAGCCACAGCTTCCCCGTTCCAAGCCTTCGGGTCAGCTACGACCGCCTCTCCCGCTGCATTCGGACAGCCTGCGATAAACCCCGTCAATCATTTTTCTGTGCAGCAACCGCAGAATTCCGTGCAACAGAACTTCATGCAACAAAACAGTACACAGCAGAGCCTTGCACCGCCAACCGCGCAAACTATCGCTCCAGATATCACCGCCACCGAACCGGCTGCCCAAGTGTGGCTAAGGAACGAGTTTGTATTTGGAGAAATTCCCGACACGGAGCCTCCCACGCAGTATCGGTGACACCTATATATATATATATATATATATTCACCCTAATGTAAATATATCAAAGTTTATAGAGTGAGCGTGGATAATATTATGAAACTGCAACAAGTTTACTTTATATAATAACCAGCGCTCTTGACAACCTCGCAAGCTAAACCGCCACTACTTGACGAACCGCTCGGCAACGTCAAACAGCAGCACGGACCGCGTTCGCGAGATCTTGGTGGCAAAACTGGGCGCCTTGTAGCTTGCCCGCTCCCCATTCACCACTAATAAAATGTTAATTATACGCAACACTTGCGCATACATGAAATAATATGACATACGCTTGTGTAGGAAAAAGTCACGCGCAGTGGCATTCTTGCCGAATACGGCCGGCTCCGGGAGTTCGGGCGTGTATGCTGGCACACCGCTCTTGTTCACATTGACCATGGAGTAGCCGTCCGTGTGCGGCTTGACCATGGTGAACACGTGGTTCTGCTTGCTGGAGATGGTGGACAGTTTGAAGGGGCGCTCAGAGTCCGAGAACATCACCACCACGATGTCGTTGCCGATGTGACGTTTCCGCTCCAGCTGCTGCTTGTCGCTGGCGTTGTGCGGCAGCAGCACGGCCACGTGAAACATGATCTCGTAGCCCTGCCACTTTGTGTAGTACGAGTACGTGCCCGTCTGTCCCTCCGACACGTCCAGGCCGGCACGGTAACCCTTCCAGCCCTTCAGCTCAATCTTTTCGCCCAAGAAACTGAGAAACTCTTGGAATGCCGGTGATGTGGACTCTAATATGGTAAGTGCACATAATGTATATTATACAGATATTTACAACAATATACTGTACCCCAGTTGTTCTGGAACATCTCCTCCTCGGTGGTCTGCTCCGGTGCGACGTAGACCAGGCCAAACTTGTAGCTGCGAATGACCTGACGCTCCTCCATGCTCAACAGCTCATTGGGCAGCGATGGGTCCTTGCACACGCGCAACGAGTCCGTGGGCACTGACGGAGACGCCGCCAGCAGAATGTCCCGCATAGCCGGCCCCATACCAAGCAGTTTGCGCAGGAAGGAGACGGGCACCACGTCGGCCTTGACTATTAGCCTCTCGGATCCCTGCACAAGCGTGATATGTCAGTCAGTGAACACATATCACAGAGATATACATATCACGCCACGGACCGTTGTGGAGCGCACCAGTGTCTTGTAGTCGTCGCCGTCCTTGATGATGGAGACGGCTAGCGGGCCCTTGCCGCTGTCCATGGAGAGGAGGTTGGTGTGGGCTGCGCGCGGGGAGGCAGCGGTTAGCACCACAACCACCACATCATCATCACCACACGACGCACCTTTGCCGAAAAAGTTGTCCCGATACCAGATGATGTCCTTCTCGCACTCTTGCAGCAGCGAGTCGTGCACGCCCGTCACCTTGGCACTGGCCGCCGTGTGTTCAATGGAAAAGTCGGTGCCGCTCACATCCACCGCCTTGCTGCCCATATCGGCGCGTGTGTAGTGTGGGTGGGTGGGTGTGTGCGTGTGGGGTATGTACGGGACTGCGAGGGCGGGAGAGTGTGGAGAAAGCACACGGTGGCAACGCTACGTAAAATACTATGGCAGCAACAAGGCCGCCAACAAACAAGTGCGGTCAACGTTGCCAGATGGCAAAATGTTTTCATGGTTTTTGCCTCCGCATAGGCTTTGAGAGTTGTGCAATCTATTGCCGTACTTTGCACTGCAATTTACGCCAAAACTGCGTTGATCCAGGTGCAACATACACATGCTGCCCGGAAGTAGCCATATAGCGTGCATTTGTACCAGTGCATCTTTCGTGTTTGACACAAGGTTTTTGCCACGCCTGGAGCCAATCAGCATTCGCGCAAGCTTATATGCGCAAGTAATAAACACACCAGCCTATCATCGTGCTTCAAATGGTGTGATAAAACATTGTTGTCCCCATAGTATTAGAATAAAACTTGGCGTAAGTAACTTTTTTCCCTCCGACTTCCTTTTTCGTTGGCTTTTTAAAGGGAGCCAGTATTTTACGCCCATAATACTCCTTCAAAGTAAATCCGGATGTTGCGTAAATTTCATAATATAGTTCGATGCACGTGGACGCCACCGGAGTTGCGGGTTCCAAGTGGCATAATATAGACTGGAGCAAAGTTCAAATTCCGGTGTGCTCCCGCAAGGGTCCTTTTGTTCCGGGCCCACTACTTTCACCTGCGCCTGCATGGGTAGGAACATGCAGCGCGAAAGACAAGGAGCGCATGAAAACGTTTTATATAACTCCGTCGTATATAGTTCACAATCCAAACAACATTTTGCAATGCGGCAAGAAAGCCAACAATTGCCGGGTCACGTACGGTAAAAATGTGGCATCGACGTCGTGAAAATGCCAAATGGTGTCGATGGTTGGACAACAATAAATTTTAATGCTATAATGAAATCTTTGCGGAGAAATCCCCACTGTATGTAAACCCATTGTAAGGCATCAACCCCATTGTAATTGTAAACCCCATCCTGAGCGTCCAGACGGTAAAGTCCTTCCCATTTGACGTTTATACCGTCCGCGGTAAGTCCCTTCTCGAGCTGCAACGAGTCTCTGTAATGTAAAATTTGCTTTTTGTACGCTGCGTTAAAATATTCAATCTTTTAATTTAGTTCAGCAAGGTCGAGTTGAGTATGCTGGAGCTCAGTTATCAGAGAGAAAATAGAGAGAAAACACTTGTAAGTCCGCTTGGGTTTTGAAGAAATTTTGTTATAATACTGTAGCTCAACGTAACATCTCAGTTAGTATAGTGGTTAGTATTCCCGCCTGTCACGCGGGTGACCAGGGTTCGATTCCCTGACTGAGAGCTCTTCTTTTGCTCGTTTTCGTAATTTTCCGTCATCGCACTACCATGGTAAGCATGGGCGTCTGGTGTTTTAAATCTGCACTAAAACAACATTAATTTTATTGCACCCAGTAACAAGCACGGCCACTTCAGCACCGGTTGAGAAACTCGCCCAACGCATGCGGAGCCGCAACTTCATGATCGTTGCGACAGTCATTGACCGCCGCAGATATCTTGTCGCATGCAAGTAGGGCGGCTGCACGCATCTCCGCTTCATGCTTTTCCATCTCAATTCCATCGGCCGCCTTTAGTATGTTTAACTGTTGCAGCGCAGAAGCGGTGCGCAGATCCACGCTTGCGGTAGGCAGCTGTGGAAAAGTTGCCAAATCGATGAAGTTGAGCGCAGCAGAGTCTGCGGATCTGAACTGTCGGTACAGCGTACAAGCAACCCGCTGCGCCTTGGACATGAATTGGATGCCTTCGTAAATGTCAGTGCCATTGCACGTACATATATCACAACGCCGCATTACCATCAACGATGTCATTGAATGCATCGGGGAGAGCTTCGGCGATCTTGCAGACAAATATACTATAATAGGGACCTTGGCCATTGTACGTGGACGCAGATGCCAGCTTCAGCACCAACTCACTGATGGTATCCATGCCTTCCTGCGCAAGCACCGCACCAACAGCTTTCAGAGTCTGAGTAATCTGAGCCGCCAGATCTTTCAAGGCCCCCGGTGAGGTCAACTCAATTCCCTCGCGCGGCATCGATGTCTCTGTCACCGGCAAGTTGAATAGCTGGCAGAGTGGGTTAAACATTATTTAAAGCCGATATGCCAACCAAACCTGGGCAACATCTACGGGCTGAAGTCCCTGCAAGAACTTTGTTCCAAATGGTTTGACTTCAGCCGGGGATATGTATCCGGCAAATACGCCATAGGTCATCACTTCCGACACGGACTGCGACGTGTATTAGCGATCACTCAGTGGAACATGCGACGCGTACCCGCTGGCACCATTTAAGCACGGGGCCGTCCCACTCGGGCCCAAAGTCCAGCATAGCTTGCAAGCAGCACACATCCAACTCTTGCATCCAGCTGTCAAATTTGAGCGGCAATTTGGTGGGGCTGGCGTCGAGAAACTGCAGAAATGGCGAACCCGCGGCGCACAGCTGGCTCTTGGTGTATTCAACAATCGCATCGTCATCGACCTGAAACTGTGAAGCAGATATGCAACGATACATATGCAAGTAAATACCTACCGTGACAATGTCGCTACAGGTATCCAGCCGCTGACGACACGCGTCGCGGATGGCGGTGCACAGATCCCCCGCAGGCAACTCCACTTCAGGCACAGTCATTCTTCTCGAGGAGCCCTGACCGTAACCCTAGACTAATAATTTGCTCTTTGCGTTGTTGCTTGCTTGCTATTCCATGAAGTGATTTCGTTCACGGGCACAGTGCACTGGCTTGCATGCGTGTGGCCACTGCACCCATTTAGTATAATATAGACAAATATGTGTGTGTAGCGCCTTGTGCATCACCGCCCTGTCCAACTGTTGACGTGACGGGCGCGGTAATGCGCGTTTGCTTCTGGCTAGGGCGCAGACTGAAATGACTGGTGGATTTCGCTAACATGTGCTCCATTCACCATGAGCTCTGTTTGATAGTAGTCCATGAACATATTCTTGGTGGCTCCGTGTGCACACATTCCATTAGCGCGCATGGCACACTCTGACGTAATGTCCCGAGTTGCCTGGCAACGCGGCGAGACAAACACGCCGCTTGTGCACAAATATGTCGCTAAATAGCACCGAGAGTCACTCGTGTCCACGTTGTACGCGCGCGACGCCGACAGTCACTCGGCAGACCTTCTTAAGTACACTGCGAGAGACTGAGAGAGCTAGAGAGAGAAAGCGCGCGTAGGAAATGTCGTCAAATTCGAGCCTGCAGGACATCAAGAATGTCGTGCTGGAGCTCGTGTTCGTGCTCACCACCGAGAATTCACTGTTCCACTATCTGGGCGTGACGGCCGTGGCCATTGACTATGTGCAGCTGTGCGCCTTTGCCCTGCTGTAAGAATATATGTGTGACTAATGTACACCTAACACCCATTGATACATAGGCCCACTGTCCCGTGGAATGTCGACGGCTTCCAGCACGCGTTGGAGTACATCATTCTGCCATGGCCGGTGACCACCACTTCCGTGTCCATCATTGGCGCCACGGCAATGTTCACCATTGCCACCATTCTGGCGCTGTCGTATCAGGTATTTGTGACGGGCGGCGTGTCCTCGCTGGCCGTGCTGCGTATCGGCCGCATCCTCACCGGTCTCTGCTCCACCGTGCTCTTCTTCCCGTTCGTGGAGACGTTCCTGGGTGCTGCGCTGCACAACAGTGTCTCGGATGTGCCAACTGCCGTATCGGTCGCGCTGCTGATTGCCTTTTTTCTCTTCATTGTCGCCTTCACATATCTCTACATCTGTCCAGGTTAGTTAAGTGTGATAATGTTTTTGCTAGTGTAATATGCCCTGTACGCGTCTTGTGGTATATAGTTTGATAATAACATGACTCCTATATCTGCTATTAAATTTCCGTTGACTGTTATTAATCCGCGTATTTCTTGCTCTTGCTAGAATAACAACGTTGTGACGCCCACTAAGCAGATCTCCCATTGAAAGAATTAATTTATCTGTGTTGTTACGTGCCTATTGTCTACTGTTGTCTGTTTTTACGCGCGTATATTTGCTTTTTTTCACTTGACTATTACACCGTGCTCTCTGCTTGCTAGATTATCGCACTGCGCGAAAACTCTACATTCAAAACAACTGACAACTATGTCATAGATGTGTGTGCCACGTGCCA